>CM076580.1:96982985-97106459 GCA_034641835.2 Pinus albicaulis
AAGCCATTTTCAAATTTTTTTGGAGCAACTACATGTTTGACCAAATTCTTCCTAGGTTAAGGAGTGCTAAAGATGTCTTCAAAAGAGTCATGGCCCCTATTTTCAACTTCTTCACTATGATATACATTGATGACATCATCATATGTTTTGAAACCGATAAAGAATACATTTTCCACCTAAGAAGGATCTTTGACAGAAACAATTTTTGGAAGAAAGAATCAAAGAGGAAATCCCAAGGAGAGCATGGCCTGTCTGAAAATTTTTGGAAAAATCCTTACAGCATGCCCTCAAATGTAGGTAACCATGTTTTCTGTTTACAAGAGCTGAATGAAAAGGGGTTTTTTGAAGACCCTATTCATGGTAGGATGCGTGAACACTATTTCTGTCAAGAGTCCTAGTTTAGAACTTTCATTCATTGTAAATAACATTGCATTATGAGAGATTATAAAACAAAAATAAAAAAACATATAAAGAAAGAAAAAGAGGGAAGATTTGAAAAGAGGTACAACCCCATACCCAAAAAACAGTAACGCTGAAAGTGTGCAAGCCTAAATGCCACTAATTTTTCCAAAGACTCTTGTTTAGTCATCTAGCCTAAACATGGCTGAACATATTTTCAATTTATTATTGATAAGTTAGTGAAAGAGAGCTTGTCAAATCATTCAAACTTGACTTGTCAAAAAGTTTAGATTAGGAATGGAAGATACTGGATCCACATGCTCAAAGTTGAACCAAAGAGAAAGATGAGGGATGCATACCAAATGATAAATCACAACCCTTATTTTTCTAGTTTTTTTTGTACAAAAATAATGTTTGTGTGTAGCTTGTCCTAATGCCACAACTCATGGTAAGTCAGACTGCCTAATCCTAATTTAATCCATGTTTTCAATATCATATCAATATCTTAGAGAATGAAGTCTGTCAAACAGCTTAATCTTGACAGTCAAATAGTCTAGGTAGAGAATAAAAGAGTTCACTAGCCTAATCTGAACTCTTGGAAGTGATAAGAGTAGAAGTATATAGTTTGTTTTTCTTTCAAAAGAAGAATTGTCAAGGGTTTTCCAGTTCAATTGCACCCAAGGAAGAAAAAAATGTTAGGCAAGTAGATTGGGTAGGTAGAGATGAAGTTGAGCTAATCATGTTTTTCAGATTATTGAGATCACAACCTCAAAGAAGCATCAACAAATGAAAAGAAGGGAAAATATGCCCAATGGATCAGGCACTAGTCTTCATAAAACCAGAGATCTGAAGTTTTGGACACCTCCTCAAAAGGAGTTTCCCTCCCCAAGTGGAGCCACTGTTAGTCATCAATAATTTTTTCATTTTTATAGATGACTAAATTTTTATCCTAGATTTCTCGAAACAAAATTCATGAATATTGTGAGTTCTAGAAATCTCACTGCCTTCATTATCCTTAAGATATTTTTTTCACTATTTTATCCTATCATGTCATGGTCAACCTACCACTCCAAGAAGACCTATCATGGGCTCGTACAACTCATATTCACTATGTTTTTTCACCTTTGACTTCAACACTCTGTTTTGACTTGCCTAAAACTTCCACTTCCACCTTGGATAGCCAAGAAACCTAACCTTTTCCCCTATTCACCATATGCCTCAAGCATTGGTGGTCTCAAGCTACTTCTCTAGGCTCTTTAGATAAATGAAAATCAATAGTTTTGGTTTTGCAATGCATAAAGTCTCTCAAGAACTCTGTTTTACACCTAAAAACCCTAAGTCAAGTTTTTAGCCAAAGGCCAAGTCCAAAAAGCCTCCCTCTCGGTCATCTAGGGTTTCATAGGTTATAGGATTTTTTTGGTGTTCTAAATCACTACTTTACATGTGCCAAGACTATGAAATCAAATGGAAAGGAGGGTCAACACTTGGTTGTCCAAAATAGATCAAAAATCTCTCAAGAAAGGCCTCCTTGGTCAAAGCACAACTTCTGCAAAAAGATAGCTTCTCATCTTAAACATTTTTGCAAGAATGATTGAGATGGCTATCAGCAGAAAAAGAGATAAGGTAAGAGGCTAAATCATCACTAAGGACATCCACAACAAAGGAGAGGCATCAAGCCTATGTTCAAAGAAAATCAGGGTTTTGAGGATTGTTTGGTTAAACGGTGCTACCAAGCAAGGAGCAAGTGCAAAGGCCACAAGGACAGAAGGTACAAAAACCCAACCAAGTACCAATTGAAGATTTTTAGAAATTATAAATGAAAAATGGAAAAGGGTGAGGAGAACTGAACAAAAATGAATGAACTTGAAAAGGCTATAGAGAAATTAGAAGACAACACTAATTATTTGTCTCTAACAACCCTAAAACCTAAAATTTGGAAAGGTAGGCAAGAAGGTGAAATGAATACTATGGGTCTCCATGATGACAATAGGAAAAATTTTGAAGAATAATATCAGGAGGTGACCTCCATGGTTTATCAAGGCAACAATGCTTCACTGCATCATGAGGAGAGAAGTACAAAGAGTATCGGTGTGAGGAAAATCAAGCTTTCAAGTGCAATCAAATGCCCTCAAAGTGATCAAAGGAATGAAAGCATAAGGTTAAGTATGAAAATGATAAATAAAGTTGATCATGAGTTTATTGTTGAGAAAATAAAGTGTCAAAACCCAAAGAATGACTAAGGAGACCAAAAAATGGTCTCATAGGCACCTGTAGAAATCAGAAGTGGCCAAGGGAAGACATAGCATGGTATGATTTTCCAATCTTTGTCAAAATGAACATGTCACTGCCAAAATCAGCAAGAAGGTAAAAACGCATATTTTAGGTCACTTACACTCAAGAATGCCAAAAAAGAAAAAAATAGTGGTTTCAATTTATCAATGAAAGAAGAAAAGGTTTAGTAGTGCCAACACTCCCAGATTTAGAGGAACATCTTCATCTCTTTAGCTCACCCTCACCAAAAGAATAAAAATCAATTTGACAAGTTCAAAATCACCTACAAAAGGCTAAAGGGATATCAGTGAAAATTATAAAGTGACAAAAAAAAAAACATAACAAAGTGGGTTTTATAAGTTTGATTTATTTCTCAGAAGGTATAAAAGGACTTCTTAGTCTTTTTCCATCTTAATTTTCCATTACAAGAGAAGAGAAGGTTTCTAGAAGAAAAAATAGAGTTTGTGGTCGATTTCCAGGCAAGGGTTACTGGCACTGTGTGAATAGGTGGCGTTGCGCTTACAAGGCCTCGAGCTGAGCAAGTCAAGCTTTTCCCCGTTCGGATTAACTCTACATTGCACTAATTTGGGGTGGCACTGCGCAAATAAATAGTGCTATGTGAATACCCGACCGACACGCCCAGGACCCAATTGGCGGGCCTTCTCGTGTCGGCACTGCACTAATCCACAAACACAACTACTGGTGCTACGCTCATAGGCCGACCCGACAGTTCGGGCAAGGCACTGTGCTAATGTAGAAAGCCCTTCAAACAAAGGAATTTTTTTCCCAAAGGCTTAAAGACTCATCCAATTTGCCTCCAAAGGCTTGCAAAGAAGCTAAACCTGGTAGGTACCATTTTCCTCCTCCTCTAAAATAATTTTTCATATTGATAGCTATGGGGTAATTAAAACCTAGGTGTGCAAACCCTATGTGTCAAATACATATTACACCTTTGTTTTTTGCCTCCTTGAACAAGTTAAGTGTCATTTGACGGAGAGTAAGCTAGTGTGGTTACAATTCATTTTCAAAAGAAGCCCCTTAAGCTCCAAAGCAAACAGTCCTAAAGCCTAGCCTCCATATTACTCATCTATACAGGTTTCCATCACCACCTTCTTCATTTTTTTCCTCCAAACCCCAGTTTGTCCACCATTATCCCTTTTCACCATGTCAGGGGTAGAAGACAGTAGCAGCAGTGACAAAGGTCAAGGGCCTATGCGGCCAAATCACAAGGGAGGAAGAGTGAACATATTTGAACCCCATATCACATTATACATCACCTCATCTCCCATGATCCTCTAATGTTTCCAGGATGTGGGATGCTTCCAATTTTGTGAGAGTCAAACAAGTGTAGAGCGACCCATAGCTTACAAGGTTGTTTATCCTCAGTCTGCATAACAAACCATCAAGCCTTGCAGGGGTGGATTTGAACTCTCAGTAGATGCCATCTCAAATGCTACTGGTATCCCTGTTGTTGGTGAAAAATGGTTTAAGAAAGCCAAATTGGACAAGGATTATTATGATCCTTTTATCAAGACTAGGTACAAACAAGGCTACAAATCTTGTTTTCCCTTATCACACCTCAAATAGAGATTTTCACCCTTGATGAAATTTATCATGAAGTACTTCACCTATGAGGGGAGGTACTCCAGGCTTTATTCCTACCATCTTAGACTCCTCATGCATTTCACAATGGTTAAGATGCTCAAGTGTCCCAACTACCTATGCAGAAGTATGGACAAAATGTCTTTTGTTGTCCGGAGAAGGAGTCTTTCCCAAAAAATGCAAAGTGTATTTCACCATTCCTTGATCAAGATGGTGGTATTACATCAGTTGGAACAAGAGGACATACCTTGGGAGGTATTCATTGCACATGAAGTCTTCACAAGCCCACAACTTCCTCACCAACCAAAATTGCCCTCCTCATCTACACAAGTGCCCTCACCTCAAGGAAACCTCTCTTCTTCCCCTTCTCTTGATGCATCAAATGAAGAGGATGACAGTGCCAATAATGGAAAAGGTAATGACAATGAGGGTAATGGTGCAAATGAATCAGTCCAAAGTGAGGAAAAAAGTGAGGATGATGAACAAAGTATTTCCTCAGTGATGAAATCAGTGAGGAAGAGGAAAATAATGATGAGGAAGAAGAAGAAGGGAATGATGAAAGTGAAGAAAGGGAAGAAATAGAGAGTCAAGAGAAAGATAGTGAGCATGACAATGACAAAGGTGAAAACAGTGAACAAAATAGTGTCCAAGTGAAATCGGATGTTGAAGACGATGAGGAGGTTGAAAGTGGAAATGAATTGAGCATTGATGGAGGGGATATCAGCAATAAAAAAGAGGATACAGAGGCAAAGGATAAAGAGGAAAATGATGAGGCAGAGTCAAAGAATGAAGAGGATGAAAATTATAAAGATAAATACAGTGAGGAAGATGCATAAATTGAAGGCAGAAGTGACCAAAATGAAGCCTGCCTCAGTGATGAGAAGGACAACAAAGAAGGAAAGAGTCATGACAGTCATGACAACAATTAGCCCCTCAGTGAGTATGACAATGATGATAGTGCAGAAAATGAAGATGAAGATAATATTAGTCATGACGACAGTGAAAAAGGGGAAGAGACTCATAGTCTAAATGTTGATCAGAGACAGGGCAAAGAGACCAACAAAATCACCATCACACCTCTTACATGCACATACCAAAGAGGACCAAGGCAAGTGTTTTTTGCCTCCAAGAGGCAAGGGACCATGCCAACTTCTTCAGTTCAAAAACCTGACAAGGGAAAACAAAATATGGAGAAAAGTGAGAAAGGTAAGAGAGGCAGGAAAACTAAACAAAAGCCCCAATTCATTGACCTAGACAGTGATAATGAAGATGAAGAGATGGCCACTAGAATACTGCTCCAAAGTAAATATGTAGAAATTAGGGCGATGGAAAGAGAAATTGAGATGGCTCAGCATATCATTTAGTATTATAAGAATGAACACAAGTATTTTAAGAGGATAAAAAGGGGCCTTGCTATCTAGAAAAAGATGACCAAGCATTATGCAATGAAAAACAAAATTGCTTGTGCCAAACAGAAGAAGGCCCTCATTGAAATCCATACCCTAAAGGAAGCGAAAGGTCATGAAAACCTTGGATTTTTAGCATCAGCTTCTCAACAGGTCTCCCAAACCCCTTGAAGGATACCTCCACAAATTTTGAGAGAATTTCGATAATTTTTTGTTTTTTGTGATTTTGAAGGCCTATTAGCGCAACACCACTGGCGCTACGCTTATCCCTGGAGCATCATCAGAGGGAAACATCTAGATTTTTGGATTTCTCATCACTAGTTCACTATGATCACAAAATTTCAGAGCAATTGGAGCAGTTTTGACCCCTCAAAAGGTCAACAAACACCTAAAATTTCACCATTCTGCCTCCTTTTCAGGCCTGGTGCTGTGCACAGAGTAGTTTTGGGATTTTGCAATTTTGGATAGGTTACATGGGTTGGATAAGAAAACCAATAGTATTTTTGGAACGTAGACTCATCATGATTTCCAACGAGCCATCACGGAGCAAAATCTGGCATCGGGAAGGTCTCCAAAACTTGGTTGCAAGAGGACCTATTTTCTGCCTAAGGTGGCTCTGCGCAAATGGACATCAATGTGTGTTTTTAGCCAAAAAGTCAAAAAAACACACAAATTGATGGCAAAAGGATTTTTTAATGTTTTCTTGGGAAAATCACTCCAGAATTGATTGAGGAGTTATGTTATGTCATTTTTCATTTATTATCTTAGATATTATGTGTCTTGGGCCTTGCATGGTCTTGAAACACATAAATGACATTTATGATGCAATTAGGGTTTCTAGAAGCTCCTTATGGTTTCCACCTCCTCAGTTGCTAAGATAAATAGATCATGGGGATTCCATTGTAAGGGTTGAAATTTGATGAGTTTTGAGAGCAATACATGGTTTTCTTGAGCTTGAAGAAGAAATTAGTTTTGTGGAGTTTCTGAATGCCTTGTTTTAATGAACGATGAAGGAGGATAGCTTGCAGGATCCCTGATATTGGCTATTTGTCAAGTGTTTCTCTCTTATGTTATTGTTTTCTCATTTTTTCATTATGTTTCCATCCTTCTATGCTACAGTAGAATAGAAAAGTATAGGTTAAGAAATGTTCTTTGAGGCACCTTAGTCCTTCCTGTTTCTATTATCTTTGTGTTTTCATTTGTTGGGTATATTTAAGGAATTCTTAGTTTCTCCTTAGACCTCCTTATGCTTGTTTATTCCATGAATGGTTCAATACAGTAGTTTCGAGTATGTTTTATGGTTAGCCCTACCTATTTGATGGTATTTAAACTCTGTTTTGGAATCTCTCTTTGAAGTATTTCTTGTTAGTTTTTAGCCAAAGAGGCCATGTTTTTATCATGCCCTTTGTACATGCTTGAGAAGTTGCCTTAAAGTTCTTTGTAGCTTGATCATTGATGTTTAAGCGTTCCCTCTTCATTGATTAAAGTTATTTTTTATCTTGAATGTTTTCTAAATCTTGAAGGTGAAATCAATAAAATTTAGATTAGTTTCTTGCTTTATATGGTCCACTGAATTGTTCATCTTGAATGCTTGTTTTGCTTAAGTATAATTAGAAATCTATTATTTTGCCATGTCTTATGATTATGTCCTTATGTTGATCAGTGTTTAAGACCATCTTGTTTAAAGGGTATTTGTTTAAAGATTCTTCACTGCCCTTAGACACCTACTTTGTTCACCAACTTATTGTTCATTCCACTTCACACATACCTTAAGGATCCATTTGACCAAGCTAGATTTGGCCTGTTATGCATCTTGTTTCATTTTTGAGATACCCATGACTTTCATAGACTCCATAGCCTAATTATTTGAATACCTCTCACTCCACCTATTCTACTTGACCACCTTACCCAACTAAAACAAACAAAAAACCCTACAGCTAACAACTAGCCTAAAATGAAACCCTAGAAGGAAAAATTTCACATCCTTTGCATACAATAGAGAGAGCCCTCTCTGAGTCCAGGAAGGCTAGGTCCTAGGACTCCAAAGAATGGTACTATTTTACCCTGTGCATTTGGTCTACCAATGTGCTAAATCACGGGACCCCTAACACTTGGTACTTTGCATAAGATATCACTCATTAATAATATTTAAGATGCAGAATTTTTAATTTAAAATAAGCCATACATTCACAATAAGTGACTGATTAACATTGAACTCAGAACATCAAACACAGGTAGAGCTATAGTTCATTTTCAATATCAAACAAGTACATTACTCTGTAGAGTTTGTTATAGAGTGGTACAGTACAATAGTGATCTAACAGAGCTCTCCTACGACTCTCTTCATCAACCCTCTGTTGGACTAACTCCCTTTATACACTGGCTAATTGCCTATTTGTTCTTCCGCCAACGTGACTGTTAGTGTTTCCTCTTTTCCTGCTTCGTTGTTTGCGACTTCTTCGTGATCAGTGGGAGTTCTGTTGATTGCCTTTGTCTCCCATTCCTGCTATATGTGTTGTTTTCCGCAATTGTCACGACACCTATCTTCCATCTATCCGCAACTGTGACAACTTCTTGTCTACCGTGATTGTGCTCTGCCACCTATTCTCTGCAACTCAAAAATGTTTCATTTTAAAAAACAAAGGCCCTAACAATAATCTCTTCCAATGGTCTTATAGTAGGTTTCAAATCAGAACTTCTAACCTGAAATCACTTCATTTCTCTCATCATTCTTTGACTCATGATCAAGTTGAAAGAAACAATTATTCTAAACAAGAACATGTTCATAATTCTTCTTTTGTAATTCATGTAATTCATCTTGTTGAAACTAGGACTCTAGCTCCAAGAATTAAATTTTTCTTTTAGCATTTTTCAAACATGATTGGATGTCAAAGAGCGTCTCTTTGCAGACTTTGAAATCATTATGGATAGTATATAGCACTAAATTGCTTAATAACTGTAGAAAATCATTTACTTTGACCATTTTCTCAAGTGCAATTTCAAAGTAAACTTGCAATCAACTTAGAAAAAAAAGGTATCGACTACCACCAAAAATGCACCCAATGCAAACAAATTTACAATATTTTAGCTGGTGTCAACCGATCATACACCCATTTTACAACCTTGACGATACTATTTTAATTAAAATTTGAAACCTTAACTTTAATTTTGAATCCTTCAAATTTATGGTCAAATAAAACAACTTCCTATACTAATTAAACATAATGTTATTTTTATATTCTGGTCATATGGTATTCTGAAGACGTGCCTTTTTGGATACATCAAGTGTATTCTTTTATCCTTGGATGGATGGAAGATCGCCCTCGTTCATGTGCTCCTATCACAGATTGTTCCATTCGCATCAGACCTCATGTTATAGAAATTCCGACAATCTATTTCGATGGCGCATGTGTGGATGGGCTCATGGGGTGTGGCGCTTGGATTAAATTATCTCAGCGGGAAAGGATTCATATTCATTGGAATGCTGGAATGGGATCCAACAATAAGGCGGAATTAGTTGCTCTGTGGGGAGGTCTCCGTTTAGCTGTCCTATTACAGATTCAGGATGTACATGTATACGGGGATTCACAGGTGGTAATCGGATGGGTCAATAGGACTATGAAAATGTTGCGGCCTGATCTTCTGGGATGGTTACACAGGATTCGAAGTTTATGGGACTCTCTCAATCATCCTCCTATTACGCACATATTCAGAGAATGCAATACCAGGGCAGATGGTTTGTCCAGGAAAGGTTTAGCAGCTGATTTTGGGTCTATGCACGTTCAGCTTTTCAGAGATGGTCAAATCCACTGGCATACAACAATCCCAATTCCATAACAGGGATTTTGGCCATGATTTTGGTTTTGATGCGAGGCCTTGCAGAGGGGCCTAGTCGTAATTTGGATGCCTGTTGTGTTATGTTTTATATGTTAAGGTGTCTCTTTCATAAGTATAAATATGGGGTGACTGTCGTTATACAGACATTTTCAAGCGAGCCTGTTATAGCTTACTAGGATGGCATTTTTGTTCTCGGCTGGTAATTACCCAGTATGTCATATGATCTTCTTTTAGCAGGTATGGATATTATATAACAAGCGAGCCTGTATCTAATAGTTCATCGAAGTCCAATCCATTACAATTTATTCCTCTGGGCCTGTTCATAGAGATCTTTCGAGCTGGGCTTGTACAAGAGAGGCTGTCTGATTTATGAGGAGGGGCATCTCGACATTTCACAATGCTAGTCGAGCAGGTTTATTTGTATCAAGCGAGCCTGACTGATTTCTTTACAAGCGGGTTATTTCAGTCTTCCTAGCATCTCAATCAACAGATTTATATGGATAGTCTGTCTGCAAGTCTATTTTCTCAGGGGGGTCTGTTATTCTTCAAAGGAATATGTTTTTGCTTAGCGCAGTTGATACTGGACTTCATTTCTATTTTGAGGGGCGGTAGGTGGGCGATCTGTGATGTTCTATCAAGTTTGTTTTCATCTACCATTGTCATTTAGTTCTCATCAATCCTTTTCACAATGGTCTTTTCCCGAAGGTCTTTACCCTCTTGTATAAGCCATCCTTTGTTTTTCATTCTCATTGATGGTCTTTTTGTTTGGGAAGGAATTTTTCCCGCTATGTGGAGGCCATAAAATCATTTCTGCTCCTTCTTCTATAAGTGAGCTTTTGTTTTTGGCCAGCATCTGGTGGAATTCTCGCTGCAATACTTTATAGCTGAGATTATTTTGTATATGTACTGATTTATATATTAATATAAGCAGTGTTTTTTTCTTCTCAAAAAAAAAAAAAGACCATTGTATGTCTGCTAGCAAATCTCAAGAACACCGAGATATATTCCTACAAAGATAAATCTCAAACCAGAATGTCGAAAAATTCCTAATTATTCCTTTTCACAAAACCAAATTCCAAGAAGATTCAAGAAAAATGTAGGATGTATCAGTCGTTCAGAGTGGTATACTCGTCGCTGCTACATGCAAAGCTTCAAATTGATCTTTAAGACGATGCAGATGGAATCTCTAGCCAACAATAATTTTTTATGCCCGAAACTGATACCATTGAACCCACAAAATGGAAACAAACTTAACAATATATAATGAATTTATGACAATAATGTACATAATGAGTAAATCAGTTCACTAGGTTTCTTGGACTGTAATAGCCAATTAATTTATGACAAACCAACCCAAGGATTATTCGTCTAAAAAAACCTAGAGGAAGATTTCCACATTTTGTTGGCAGATCCAGCCGCAATGTGTAATCAAATTGGTATTTTTTGTCCTTGGAGTTTCATACGAACTGTACATTACTGGCCCGCAGATCTAGATTTGAGATATGGTGCAGAGGAGTTTCAAAGGATGACTTGCCAACGAGTTGCTCAAAGCATCGCCATTTATTATTGCTCTAAGGGTCGAATGCACGTGAGCTAATACTCCGAGTGAAGAGGCCAGTGACCACTGTAATTTATAACACCCATAGTTTGTAAAGCAACACCCACAGTTTGTAAAGCACCAGACAAATTTAAAATTGTGATTCTTGTGGCGTGAGGATGAGTCTGTTGCTACAACTGCAGGATATGCTAACAAATGTATAGAAAGTTTAATGCTAGCAATTATAAGTCATGAAACCAGTAATTTTTGTTGGAGGAGCTCATGTTGAGAAGCTGTGAAAGTGCAAAAAGGCGGTTGTGTTTGGAGAAAAGTTGATGTCGAAAAAAGGTTATAATTGCGTGTGAATACTAGAGGACTAGTGATGTTTTTGTTGACTCGAAAGTGAAGTTACATGGAACTAAAACTTGGCATGCTAATATTTGCGACGCACAATGCCACTTTCAGATCTGGCCTAGCTTTAATTTTTTGGTGAAAGGATTGGAGTGGTCAAGTGTTTCCAAAGGTGTGTTTCGGTGAAAGATTGGAAGAGGGCGAAAAAGGAGTTGTATCTTCTCCAGTGATACATCTTGAAATTGAGTTTTCCATGTCATCGATGGAGTTACAATGCTGTAAACCTGACGTACCTGCGTACCTGTGAACTGACTATTTCAGTCGTTTGCACTGTGAATCTTGGAAGGCAGAGTCAACGGTGGGTACCTATCATAGTTCGAGAAACATGTAGGTGTTGGGCATGTCTTGTGGGCCATCTTTTAAGTTTGAAAATCGAGACGAGGACCACTGTTCGGTGTTATAATGTTGTTGGAGGCACTGCTCGTAAGCACCCTGTGTGGAGATGATTTTTGTAAACTATTGGACAACAATAGCCCCAGAGCAATTGGTAGTGGGTTTCTTTTAGTCCATTGTAATCATTGCCAAATATCATGCACACTTGTTAGTGGGTTTTTATTTCATCTTATATTTCTCGAGTGCTACTACTTGTCAGTGTTGTTTCCAGGCATAGTGCATTAGCGTATATGCTGAAAGTTTTTTTCTGAGAGCTTGGCGTGGGACAATTTATGTGGAAGTCTGTTCTATGTAATATTTTTGCGAAAAGGAAATGCATGTAGATGTAGAGGATGAGAATTGGTCAAGAAGAAGAGCACTTTTCTTGCATAGAATGTCGAAGCCTATTCATTCATCTACGCGTTAAATCCTTTGACATAAAGTTTTGTGCATAAGCGTTTGCATCCTGCATAGAATGTCGAAGCCTATTCATTCATCTACGCGTTAAATCCTTTGACATAAAGTTTTGTGCATAAGCGTTTGCATCCTGCGTTGAGAGGACATTTTGGACTAGGTGCATCTTCAAATTTTATTTTCAGTCGAGAAGACTCGATAAGATCCTATTTAAAGAAGAGAAAAAGAGAAGGAAATTATGGGGGGGGAAATAAAATTAAACAATAGGAGAGAATTAAAATTTCAATAGAACATATCATAGGAAGAGGCTGCATATAAAATGACAAATATATATTTGAATGATCCCGAAATGGAATGTAGTGAGATCGCTGAAGATAAAGGTGTTGTTGAAAGTATTCTTGTTGTTGATGGTAAAATAGCATGTGATGGTAAGGAAATTCATTGTGATTCAATATTTAATGATGAATGTTCTACAACTTATGAACCACTATATGACGAGGAAAACTTTTCAAGTGAAGATGGTTACAAATGTTGTAGGAGAAGAAACCAATACATGATTTGTTAAGTAGAAAATTTCAATGTGCAAATATTAAATGATAAGGAAGAAATAAAAAAATTGGAAGAAGAAATACAATTCATTAAAGCATGGATTGAAACAATGTGTATTGATAAAACCTACACAAAAGTCACAACTACATATGAATAATCAAGGAAAGTCGAAGACTACATGAACATCGAAGAAAGTGAACAGGTACATGACATTCTAATGCATTGGAGTCTAGATGATATCAGACATTGTTATAAGATAATGTATTAGCATTCCACCAAATAGGTTAAAGAATGTAACAATGAAACAAAACAAACTACTTATGAATTTGTAAGCGTTGAAGAAAAAATTAAGCTACAAGAATCTAATGAAGTAATACCACAACCCAATCATGTCATGAAGTTAAACATGAATAAATTAAGGAAGAAGTGTTATTGTTAACAACAAAAAGAAAGGTAAAGATGAAATGTTTATTGTTAGGTTCGTTGAGACTTATACGAGCAGACATTGAGATACATTTCTCCATAAAGGGGGAGACTTGGAAATAATGGAGAAATATAGTTAGTTATACATTAATTCATTAATAGTCACTTCTTCTTGTTTGTTGAGATTGAGGTATTCTATTTATTATTCAGATATTACTTCTTACAGAGTAGTTCAATCTCCTAAACAAACTTGTAACCTTATATATGTATGAGCTTTCTTGTGGTGAATACACGTAGTTTTCTGTACAAGTACTCTCATGGTGAGCTAGCATCACCTAGCAACTGACCATTTCTTTCATGTTTTTCTTCCTTTTTTTTTAAATATAATCCATAAGATCTCTTTTAGCTTATGAATTGTGCATTTAAGGGATGATACAACCACTCCTTCAGAGACCATGAGGAAAAGATATTTTCCAGGCAGGGTTTTAACAAAAATAAAAAAGTTTGGTAACTCAAAATCCTGAGCACCAAACATAGCATGGTGTAAAGAGATTTTCCATGTAGGGTTTTAATAAAAATAAGAAATTTCGGTAACTCAAAATACCCAACACCAAACATGGGTTAGATGGATTGATCATCTTGAGACAAGGAACCATACTCGTTGGAGAATTAAGCCAAATACTTAGTAGATGGTTTCACACCACTCATCAAGAGCTCAGCCACATATATCCACAAACACTTTGCAAGGAAACTTCCTACCCAAATATTCATCACTCCTCAAATTTTCCAATGTAAGAAATTGCAATTGAATATTGAAACAATAAGGACACCCGAAACTATCAAGATTACACATCTACTAGACCCTTTGTAGCTATTCAAACAACCCCAACAACAACCTTTGAAATGGGGTGCCATCTACTCACATGTTGCGCAAACAAAAACCATACCATGAATCATGGCAAGCTAAAAGTCCTAATGTAGGAGTTTGTATCTCATGAGAGCCATTTCTTAGATATATGGTTACTTGATAGATTGTGGTTCAATGGTAACCATACCTCCATTAAATAAGTCTAACTTTTCCCATCAACATGGGGGGAGAAGCATTTTCATGTTTTAATGGTGAGTCCTCCTCCTTTGCGAACTATATTGTCCAGGCCTTCTCTGGTGGTTCTCTCCATGGAATTGCAAAAAAACCAAACCCAAGCCTCCCTTATAGTTTCCAGTGTGCAACAAAGTATTTCAAATCAGAAAATAAATTTATATTCTAATATTAGTGATAGTTATTTTTATTATTGAATGAAATGAATAAAAGTTTGTAGAAACACTTTATTCTTATATTTATATGTGAAAAATTATTATTATTTATTTTATTTTATTAGTATAAGTTAATTTTGGGTTTATATTACTCATTAAATTAGTTTCATATGTATTATGTATTTTAAGAGATATATTTTTATGTTTTTAGTGTACAAATAGTTTATAAAGTGTTTTTAATTTAAATAAGTTTTATGTGAAAGTACTTAATATTTCTCTACCCATAATAAATGATGATAAATATTTATTTATATTTGAGTCAAAATGGATTTACAATAGTTTTCAATATTTATATGTCACATATCAACTCCATATTTTAAATTACTTTATATATTTCTAATGAGTTGAAAATCCTAACAAAGGTTGAGAGTGGAGAACCATAGTGCCACTTCAAAAATGCTTGTGGCAATGTGGCAGTAGTCCCAGGAGAAGGAAATAATGAGTATGTGTAGACCAAATACCTAGTCAGCAAGTGAAATTATTGAATTATATATGTGATGTATGCATTAGGGTAATTTTGAGGTCTAAAATGGGCCTCCTAAGGAAATTATAAAATAATAGTGGAAATAATAAAATAAGATTTGATGACATCATTAAATTTTAGAGGGAAAAATGAAAAAACTACTTTTTAAACTCATATTTTCAACTTATCTCCCAAATTGTTTACTCAAATTTCGAGTGGGAGTACTTGTTGGATGAAAATTTTAATTTCTCATCCAAGGAGTACCCATGTTGCATACTTTTTATGGGTCCTACTACATGAAAAATGAGAAATACATGAAAAACGTGATTGTAATCACATTTTTTTTTTATGTATTTATCATTTTACGTGTAGCAGGGTACATTGAAAATATGAAACACGGGTACTCCTTTGATGAGGAATTAAATTATGGATCCAACGAGTACTCCCACTCGAAATTTGAGTAAAACCTTAGGGAGATAAGTTGAAAATACGAGTTGAAAAAGTAGTTCTATTATTTTATTATTTTTTAATATTTATACTCTTTTACTTTAAAAATGGTAAATCATCCCCCATGGTTGACATCATCATCTTGAATCCTATTGGTTCTTATAAAGTTTATTTTTGTTGTACATTTTTCTTAGGAGGCCCATTTTAGACCTCAAAATCCCCTAATGGTGTGAGCTGATCCTAGTGTCCTGAATCAGGATACTCATCTAAAAGGAAAAGGAAAAATTATGATAGACTTTCCTTGAAAATTAAAATTGGAGATGGAGAGTGTGGTGTGCAGTGGAATTAAGTGACTAAGTGAGGGTTCCAACTATTCATTAGTAGATCTAAGCATGATTATTTGGAACACTAAGAGGAGAGAAGTGGAAGTCATTGAGAAACAGGTGATCATTTATCTACATTATAGGAAGGAGAGGTGCTCATGGAAGATGGATCAAGAGATTGGTGGCTTAGTGGGTTATAGTTACCCTAGTGTCTAGGTTCCCCGTCATGGTTTTGCACTTCATTTCTCAAGAAACTTACTAATTAGAGGGGATTGTTTGGACTTTTAATAACCTATGATTTAGTAAGCTTCATGCCCCCCTATAAGAAGTGTTAGGTGATGTAGGTGCATCTTCCCTTGGTTAATCATTTACTATATAAGTTAGTTTGTAAGTTAGGATTTCATTAATTAATGTATTTTCCTATCGTTTTTAGTAGATAATTGGAATGATTGTAAATAGGAAAAAAAATGAGATGATCGTGGAAGGTTTGAAAGGATTATGGATTAGTTATCTCTTATCTAGGGATAAGGGATTAAATGAGAGATTTTAGAGATCGATGGGAGATGATATGGATTAGAAGAGATATTTAGGATCTAGAACCTCCTTGGATTCTAATCCATTTTTATAAATAGGTGACCTCTTGAGGCATGTGGGCATGTAGATGTAGAAGAGTGTGTGTGAGAGTGTGAGGAGAGGCCAACCATGAGGCCAAGTTCTATGTAAATATTTTATCTATTGATTAAGCATTTCAGTAATTGGGTGTGAATTTTATTTTTAGTTTATTTTGTATTTTCTTAATTAAATAGTGTAGACCCTATGGCCTACACTATCATTTGGTATCAGAGCCGTAGAAGTGTGTGTTGATTAAATTGCAATTAATTCCCAAGCTGCAAGAATGCATTGAGTTATCTGTAAAGCATAAGAATGGTGTTTGAATTGCCGAATTAAAACTGTGTGGAGACTGGGTGGTCAATAAAGTAGCGTCAAGTTGGTGTTGCAATAAATAGTTTGAAGGTCGAGTTGCAAAAGATTAGTGTAGAAATGTGGCTAATATGTAGTATATGTGGAGCTGACCCTTACCTGTGTATCTGCATTAAAAGGAGTTGAGCAACAAGCCTAAAGTAAAGTCAAATTGGGTGGAGTTTTGAAGTGATTTTCTGAATTAGATTATGCAAGGAATGATGAACCAAAATTGTGATAGATGAACAAGGTTGTGAAGCAGTACACGTAGTTAATTGCATTGTGATGTTGGGGCAGCTCGCATGGAGAACACCAGAGATTCGATATCGATAGATCATGAGACATAAAGTATTGTATCCAATATTTGTGGATTTTTCCTGGAAATGATTTGTGGGGTTATGTTGAACGTGAAAATGAATGGAATAGAAATCAAATAAATTATCATAAACCCTTATCAATTATCGTAATTTTTTTTAATTCATAAAGGGATAAAAGTCTTGTAATCGCTAAAGGGATAAAAAGATATTTGTATTATTTTAATGAAAAAATATAATTAGAGAGAATTAGTGGAATAATGGAGCTTTGGAAGAATGGATAATGCATGGAGCGCAATAACATTTAAATTTTGTTGAATTACTTATGTAATGGAGTATTTGCTTTGGTCTGAAGTCATGATTTTTTTTCAAAGAAGGTTATGAGTGTTTAAATAGACAAAAGTCCTTAAGTTGAGTTGAAGTGAGAGAGTTTCTTCATATAAAAAAAAATCAAGTCAAGGTATTTATTGATGTAAATTTGTCAAGTAAAATGGAGATTGTCAAAAGTCCATGAAGTTGGAGAAATCATTTATTATATAAAAGGGTGCATTTTCGGTTGTAATCGATAGCCAAGGTACATTAAAAAATTGATGTGAAAGTTTGGAGTCAAAATTCAAGTCAAAGGTTTGAGTCTGTGAATGTAATTGGGTGCATGATTAGCAGAGTCCAACATCGAAGAATTTGGTCATTGTAAGACAAGAAATATTGCAGTTGTTGAGGAGCAAGGAGTGCTTGGAAAGAAAGGTTAAATTGAAGTGAACCATTTTCCATGTTTGGAGGAGACAACTTTGTTGCGAGTTGCGATGAACCAAATGAAGTTCACAACATACCATGAAGATGCAAGATCGAGAGAAAGGACACAACAATGATGCCATAACATTTGGCATTCAAAATGAAGAGAGATAGATTTATGAATTAAAAACACGACTAGACATGTTTCCAAATATTACAAACACAAAGACACAGATGGATAATAAAAATAACAGTTAAATGGCTAGTTAAAAAATTGATGAGAAGAATATTGAGGCGCAAATTGAAACTCCAGAAAAAAATATATATTTGTGAATCTAAGAAAGGATCATTGTTGGGTGATGATGATGATGATGTGGATGTGGTTTCTATTCCCACAAGTGACACCATAAATTATTCTGAAGAAAAATCATTGAAGGAATGTATTCTACATAAGGATGGAATGTAGGAAGACATAAACGAGACCTGAGGGTATCATGATTTTGAAACTAAGACTTGTTTTGTGCTTGTAGCTAATGAAGAACCACAAGAAACTGAGAGTAAGATGTAAATTAAGAAAACTCAAAAACCATTGGAGGAACCTATGAAAGTCTACAAAGGCATAGATATGTATAATATTGATGCAAAATAGATTTTTTAGAGGATTGGTTGAACAATCCAAAGAATAGTTCTGAAGCAAATGAAATGATCATGGATTGCAACAATTCCATAGAGGATGAGGACAATATTTCAGCAAAGAAAATGCAGCAACAAGGTGGTAACAATGAGGGAAATTTCTAGAAAAATAAATGAAGAATGATAGAAGATGTGTGGTGTCCTAGTGAATTCATGGAGAACAAGAATATAGCACCAAGGAAAGAATCATACATCAGCAGGGAAAAGGGACGACTACATCATAAATTTTGGAAGCCTGGAAACGCGAAACATCGACACCATGACACAACAATTAATTTACTACAGTATTTATTGTCTTACAATGACCATGATTTCTTTTTACCTTGTGAGTCTGATATGGTGCATCTACCATGGGTTAGAAATTTACAAAATAAGTTAGTTTGTAAGTTTTTGATTTAAGTAATTAATGTATTTTACTATGGTTTTTAGGAGAGAATTGGAATTATTGTAAATAGGAGAATATTCGAGAGGATTGTGGAAGGTTCGAGAGTATTATGGATTAGTTAGCTCTTATCTAGGGGTAGGGATTGAATGAAATATTTCAGAGATATATGAGAGATGATAGGGTTTAGAAGAGATATTTTTGGAGTTAGCTTAAGATATAGAACCTCCTTTGGTTATAATCCATTTGTATAAATAGGTGATCTCTTGAGGCATGTAGGAATGTAGATGTAGAAGAGTGTGTGCGAGTGTGAGGAGAGGCCAACCATGAGGCCAAGTTCTCTATAAATATTTTATCTATTGATTAATCATTTCATTAATTGGGTGTGCATTTGATTTTCAGTTTTATTTTATCTTTGTTAATTAGATAGTGAAAACGTTATGGCCTGTGTTGTCATTATACCTATCTATTTGGACATAAGGATTGGGGTATTATCGTGGAGGTGTGGAATTGGAAAATGGTGGAGGAACTACCAAGGTGTGGATAGTAGGTATTTTTATCAGGATATGGAGCCTCCCTCTATGAGAGCACAATTTTATCCAGCTGTTGTGCCTTCAGCAGCTACATCTATTGGAGAAGGTTGGAGGAGACAGGTCTTGAGCTTCTAGCTTAAGTATCTGAAGGAGGGATCAACCATATATGCATTGAGTTGGTTGTGCCTTATTGTAGCCATCATATCTTCAGCCCATACAGTCGATCTACATACCTAGTAGTCATATAGTTACAAGGCCTAAGAGGGTGATTTTCCAATATTGTCAGAATTGGAAATCCTTTCTGTGTTATCTTGGGTATTCATCATAGAGCCTAGATATAAAGTTTCAAAATCATATGAGCTCCAAAACTGCAAGATCTACACTTTTATATTTTGTCGGCAGTTGTAGTCCCGACATTTACCGCATGGACAGTGTAGTATTCCTTCCAGTAGTCCAAAAGTTACGCATCCCGTCTTGTGGGATCATTTCAGGGTCATTCTAGGCCATCTCTTTGGCTTGATCATCTCATATTTTGAGCATTGTTGTACTTTTTTACCCACCTCCTATTTAATAAATTGGCTCACATATTTTGTACATTTTTATGGTGTCTTTATATTATTTGTTTACATTGTTGCAGTTCTTATATTGTGTTTTAGTATGACGGCATTCTCCCTTTTGGGATATTACAGTGGTATCAGAGCATGATCTTTGGCTCAGCTTGTGAGGAATTCATCATTTACATCAAAAGAAGAAGTAGATAGTAGAGATCTACCATGAAGGAGGATTGAATTTTTTTTGCTCTTCTCTTTAGATATATGCAAGATCTCTCCAAGGAGGTTAATCAAATGAAGAGAGAAAGGAAAAAGGAGGATCCAAGAAGATTTCAGAAAGAGGAAGGTCCAAGTTCTTCCTATTAGCATGAGAAGAAACCGGAGAAGCAAAGAGCTTCACATCATTCTACTAGATCCAATTTCTTTGATAAGAGAGGGGAATGGTGTGAATATGAAATAGACTTGGGGTATTATACCCTAAGTAAATATATGTCCGAGTAAAAAGCACAGACTAGAGCACTAAAGGATAACCTATCTCTCCAATGGTTTTTGCAAATCAAGTAAGAAAGGAGATCCTGCGGCAACAATAGAAGAAAGAGGCATAGATTATTCTTGCCTACATTTGATGGATCTTCCACAAGCACATTGAGGGTTGGGATGGAATAGTTAGCTACATTCTTTCTGCTATATCCTGTAGTAGAAAGGGAGGCTATGGAGATTGCATTGCTACACATAGAGGGTGGAGTAAGAGATTGGTGGTTCAGTCATTTGTCACATATGAAAGTGTTTTCTTATGCAGATTTTATTCAAAGACTGAAGAAGAATTTTGGTAGAAATAAACTAGAGACATCTCACATCGAGACATCTCCTATCATTGAGGAGATA
This sequence comes from Pinus albicaulis, assembly GCA_034641835.2. NCBI lineage: Eukaryota > Viridiplantae > Streptophyta > Pinopsida > Pinales > Pinaceae > Pinus > Pinus albicaulis. The sequence continues at coordinate 97,003,804 of CM076580.1, forward strand.
GTACATGAAGAGAGAAAGGAAGATGTCCTCATTATCACTCAAGAGGAGGCGCCTCTACCACCACCACCAGCTGCAGATGTCCTTACAACAGGAGGAGGAACACTTGCATCTTTGCAAGATGGTATTGAGCTCTTGACATTATGAGACCCATGCATGGTTCATGAGATGCATGAGGAGGAAGAGGAAGATACTAGCGCTGGTACAGTAGAGGATATGCAACCATCATAATTACCAGCAGTTGGAGAGGCCATTGCACCTGCAAAAGGAACTCTTATGGATGTGAAATATGTTCCCAAGATTCAGCTTATCCAAGGTTTGTAAACCTTTTCAGCTCATATTATTTCAGTACCTCATAATGATATTTTTGATACCATGCCATCAGGGAAATTGCGTAACCAAGGATTAGAGCCAAATTATCACTGCTCAGAGGACCCTTGATTTGATCAAGGAGAATATGCATAGTTATCCCATTTTTCATGGTTGAGCTACACCCAACACTTTGTGTTGAAGTGTGGAGTTGCAAAAGATGGGAGGAGCACATTCCTATTCAGTATAGTGACAGACTATTAGGTCAACATTATATATGGTTAGGAGACAACAGATGTATCCCCATGTATATCTACAATGATTTCACTGAGCAGGAGTGATGAGACGAGGGCCCCATTATTCTTAGAGCACCCCGAAGATAGCTTCACTCATGAAGCACTAGAGGGACAAATGATAGATGGTAGACTTATTATGATGGAGAGAATTCCCCATTATCAATATGAAGTTTTATTGATGAACCCCTCATAACACAAAGAGGAATCTCTACCTATAGTATGCATGGTGCCTTATGGGTTCTATTGGGAAATTGATGAGAGGATCTCATGGAGAGACCTCAAAGGAGGTGCACTTCAACATATCATGGTGTTAAAGGCTTATCATATAGAGGAGATTTGTATTTTTCCTTGTGGATACCAATATTGATCTTGGCATGATTCATCATCCACATTGGGATGAATGGATCCAGATGAGGAGTAGGAGGTTACCATCCTTCATGCAAATCTATGCTATAGGGAATCAAGAAGCATGGTTATGCTGGTTGCTTTTGGGTGAGTATGGGTACCACCCAACATCTCACATTTGTGTAAACCATTCCATGGATGTCACTAATGTTATGCAACAATAGCAGGCATGGCTACACTAGTTATTGTTGGGAGATTTTGGACATCACATTATGTATCTTATGTCTATATATTTTATTTTGTTTAGGATATGTCTCATATCTTTAAATTTACTTCTGTTTGGGATATATCTTATGATAATGTATGTAATTGGGTTTGGGACATGGCATAAATCTCACATGATGTGGTAGAAGGGAGTTTATTGGTATTGCTCTTATGTGACATATCACATGTCAATCAGTATCTTGTTGCTCCATGACTTACATCATGATGATGTAAGATGGAAGCAAGAATACTTGTTTCTTTTGTTACTTTTGGGACGTTATGGGCTGATTTCTCCCCATGCATTGCATGATATTGATGTAGGATGGAAATAGGAGGCCTTAATGCATTCACTTCTGTTGAGGTATTATGGCCATTGTATTTGGTATAATGATGATGTGATGGGGTAGTAAGAGGCATTGTTGTGGTGGCTCATTTTGAGAGAGTATGGATCTCATACTTATATTGATGTTGATTTGGCATGGTATGAATATGAATTACTACAATGGCTTCTATTGAGAGAGTATAGCTCTCTTACCTAGTTTCATGATGATTTGTCATGGCAGCAGAAGGATTTTTTGTGGTGGTTGTTATTGGGAGAATATGGTTTGACATTGTAAGTGTTCACCCATATGTCTCTACTTCTTGTTTTTCACTACGTTGATGTGATGCTTGGATGATGCAACAAAACTAGATTTCGGACCCCTAAGGAGAGCTGGTGTGCTACAATCGTTCTGTCAGCGTTTCCCTCGTAATTAACTTAATTATTTGCCACGTGGTCTTCCCAACTTATTTGAGTTTTATTTATCAAATTTGAATAATTTGATAAATAAACATAATCAACAAACTTTATAATTTAAAATATCTCCCGAGCTTTTATTTCATCACCAAACCTTATAACAAATGTTTAACCTTTCAAGACTTCGTATTAATACCCGATGTTTTCTTTTTAAACAAAAAAATTTAATATATTCTGGGCCCACATATATATCGATGGTCAATCAAACGTATGCACCGTATCTCGTTATCCTCCGTGCATCTATAGCAAGCGATCATCGTCCGATGGCCCCTTCCCAAATCAACGACATGCACGCATATCGCTCGGCGTCCTGATACGAACTTTAACGCGCGATGGCACGCAGAAACGGTGGTTTTCCGTGGGTCTACCTCGCCACGTGTCGAAATATCTGTGGAATCGCTCCTCAATAGGAAAATACCGCTCATTCACCAAAAGCGGTGCGATATGGGTAATCTGCTTCCACAAATCCACTCGCAGTTTTTGAATAGTGACTAACCAGGGTTCATGTCGAGGTTGCATTCTCCTTCGTATGCTCTCTGTTCGTTAACTCAGATCTTGACCCCGGTTAGGAATTTCCAATTAACAACGAACAAATGTAATTTTCTTTACTAAGCGAGATTTCTATTACCATTAAACAGAGTTCAACGACTAGGGTTTACGCAGACTTCTTCCATGAGTGGAGATTTATTTGATAGAGCCTGTTCGAACAAATTTGAGGGAATCAATAGATGGGGGAATGCGGAATCTACCTGATAGTTCAACTCAGTAATTATATATGCACATGATTTAATCATTTCGCAATTAAACAATCTCTTCACAGATAAAGGTTCGAGTCAATCCAATGGCAAATAGGCCTTGAAATCATTTAACTGGAAAAAATTGTTAACACACAGAGTTTATTGCAGAAATCTCTCTTCCTTTTCCTTCCTCTCCCCAATGCATCCGAGGAATACAACTTATATACATCGATGTATGACTCTTCGGTTCCTCTGAGAGGACCATTCTAGAAATCAAAGGTCTAGTTACAACTTATTCAAATAACTGAACTGACAGATGGATCGAATCCAACTATTTGACTTCTACCAATCCTAACTAATCTAAATAAAAATAGTCAGCTGAGGTATTGACACCTAGCTGTTACAATTCAAGGACTTCGAACCCTCCTAGCCACAACATGTGGACAAACCTCCTACATTGTTGGCTAGTGTCTAATGCCCCTGCATCAGACTCCCGTAGTGCGACCTTCTGCGGGTTCCCACTCAGAGATCTTCCGATCATCCGCCTATCTTTTGCAAATACCTTCGCCATCCGGCGGGCATTCTCCGTCTGTCCTTCCATTTGATCAAGTACTGAAAGTACTCTTGTCCTCTGGTCCTCCTGGATACTCTTTTGTTCAATATCTTCTCTGGTTGTAATGGTTTTGCTGGAGGTAGCCGCTCTTTCCACTCAATCTGTTCCTTGTCTACTGATCTTTCTTTTGCACCATCATCTTCATACTTGTACAAATCTGAAACATTAAAAATGGGAGATATTCCAACATCGGGTGGCAATTCAATCTCATAATCATTTGCAGAAAACTTTCTAAGTATCTTGCATGGCCCAATCTTTTTGAACTTCAACTTGTTATACTGCTTCTTTGGGAATCTCTCCTTTCTCAAGTGTGCCAAAACCAAATCTCCTACTTCAAAATGAACTTTTTTTCTACTCAAGTCTGCTTTACTTTTGTATCTGATGTTGTTGCCTTGTAGTTGTTGTTTCACTTGTTCATGTATGGCCTAGATCTCTGAAGCAAATTCCTCACCATTTGCACTCCTTAGCTCTGCCTTCCCCACATTTCTCAACTCTGATATTCCTCTGGGGTGCATTCCATAAAAAAATAAGAGAAATGAACTGCCTATGCTCCCGTTTTCCTTGGTGAGTCATTATATGCATATTCTCGCTTTGGGAAAATATGGTCCCACTATCATGTATGCTCTCCTCGCAAGACTTCCTCCTTCCTGCACCATGTTCATCACTCCCGCCACCATCGGCCTGGGATGATGTCGAGCTGAAACTCAATTTGGTACCAAGTTTCTTCCACAGTGTCCTCCAAAAATGGCCCACAAATCTGGTGTCTCTATTTGAAACAATACTCTTGGGCAACCCATGCAATCTAACAACTTCTTTGAAAAACAAGTTAGCAACATGGGTGGCATCACTAGTTTTATAACATGGAATAAAATGTGCCATTTTGGAGAATCTGTCCACCACAACAAAGACTGCATCATTCCCTCTCCGAGTCTTGGGCAATCCTAGAACAAAATCCATACTCACCATGTCCCAAGGCCTGTCTGGAATAGGCAAGGGAGTGTACAATCCTACATTCTGGCTCCTTCCTTTAGCATATTGACAGATTTTGCAATTCTTCACAAACTTGTCCACGTCTGCTCTCATCTTGGGCCAGTAATAGAAGTGACTCAACTGCTCATATGTCTTATCAGTACCAAAGTGCCCATCAAGACCACCACTATGCTTCTCTTTGATCAAATTTTCTCTCATGGAACATCTTGGTACACATAGTTGGCTTCTTCTGAATAACAAGTCCTCCTGCAAGAAATAATCCAACCACTGGCTTCTATCTGTTAAAACAGGGTTACTACATACCTCAAATGCTTCCTTAAAATCTGGATCTGTTTGATACAATTCTTTGAGGAAATCAAATCCTACAACTTCCAAATTTGTTTCTTGAACAAGCATGTGCCTCATACTCAAAGCATCAACTACTATATTGGCTTGGCCACTTATATGTTTCAAAACAAAATTAAAACCTTGGAGATACTCAACCCATTTAGCATGCTTATGCTTCAACTTGGGCTGTTGTACAATATACTGCAAAGCATGATTGTCAGAATACAATACAAATTCCCTGGACATCAAATAATGTCTCCACTTCTTCAGTGCCTAAACAATTGCATAGAATTCCTTATCATAAGAGGAATACTTCCTTCTGGTGTCATTTATCTTTTCACTGTAATAGGCTACAGGCCTATCATCCTGACTCAAAACAGCTCCAATGGCCTCTCCACTATCATCACATTTTACTTGAAATGGTTTAGCAAAATCAGGCAGGATCAAAACAGGCATCTCAGCTATCTTTTGCTTCAAAACTTTAAAGTTTCTTTCTGCTTCAGCAGTCCACTTAAATGGTTGTTTCCCTTCTTTATTGTCTCAATTATGGGTGCATTGATCTTACTGAATTTTCTTATAAAATTTCTGTAAAAACTAGCAAGTCCATGGAAACTTCTTACCTCAAAAACATTCTTGGGTGAAGGCCACTCCACAATTGCCTTAACCTTTTCTGGGTCCATCTTCAATCCTTCTGCAGAAACAACAAAGCCAAAATACACCAAATCTTCCTTCATGAATGAGCATTTCTTTAAATTTATCAGTAATTTCTCTTGGTGAAACTTTTTCAAAACATGATTAAGATGCCTTAAATGTTCTTCTTTAGTTCTGCTGAAAACTAATATATCATCCAAATATACTATCACAAATTTACCAATTAATTCTTTCAATACTTCATTCATAAGTCTCATGAAAGTGCTAGGTGCATTTAACAACCCAAAAGGCATTACCATCCATTCATACAGTCCTTCATTTGTTTTAAAGGAATTTTTTCACTCATCACCCTCTCTTATTCTGATCTGTTGATATCCAATTTTCAAATCTATCTTTGAGAAATATTTAGCACCACTCAAACAGTCCATTAAATCCTCAATTCTGGGCAAAGGGAATCTGTACCTAATTGTGATCTCATTGATTGCTCTGGAATTAGTACACATCCTCTAGCCTCCATCCTTCTTTGGGCTCAATACTGTTGGTACTGCACATGGACTCAAACTTTCTCTAATTAGCCCCTTGTCCACCAACTCCTGTACTTGTCTCCTGATTTCCTCATTATCCTTGGGAGTCATTCTGTAGGCTGCCTTATTTGGCATATTTGAACCAGGGATAAAATTTATCTTATGACTGATCTTTCTCACAGGTGGCAGCTCATCAGGTAAATCATCCACAATAATGTCACAATAACCCTCTAACATCTCTTGGATTTCTACTGGAAAATCAGAAATCTTTGTAGAAATAAGAACTACTTTAGGTTTTCAAACTAAAGCAAAACTTACCTCTTCTTCTTCTATCTACTCCAGATATTCCTTCCTGCTCAGCAACAAGGTCTTTGGATCAATCACTCTGCTCGATGGCTCTCCTTCTTCCATGGATATCAATGTATGGTGTACCCCATCTTTGAAGAACTTGTAAGTGTTCTTCTTGCCATCATGCACTGTTGCTCTGTCAAACTGCCAAGGTATACCCAGCAGTATATGACACACATCCATGGGCATTACATCACACAGGACCTTATCTTTGTATTTTTCCATTTGTAGCTCTATCTCACACTGTTCTTTCACAACCAGCTAGTGCCCTTTGTGCAGCCAGGACACCCTGTAGGGAGTTGGATGCTCCCTTGTCTTCAACTTCAACTTTTCTATTACCTCAATGGAAACTAGATTGTCTGTGCTGCCACTATCAATGACTAGCTGGCAACATTTCCATTGGACTTTGCATATGCTCCTAAACAAAGTCTTCCTTTATGCAGGCTCAATGACCTCTTTGGCTTGCTTCAACAGGACCTTATTAACCACCAAGGACTCTCCCCTCTCTAGAAGAATTTCTTCTTCAATTTCTACCTCTTCTCCAGCCTGGGCAACAACAACATTTCTTGGACCAACACCCACATTCTCTGGACACTCATAGTGCTTATGTCCCACTTGCTGACATCTATAACACGTCAATTCTCTACCTCTGCCTCTGTCTCCTCTTCCCTTACCTCTATAAGAACCCCTTCTGCCCCTTGAATCATCCTCTGTAGATTCATTCTGAGGTGAGCTACTGTTAGCTCCATCCATGGGTGTAGTAGGCTTTCACTACCCCGACTTCCCCCTTTCCACGGGAAGTACCTCTTCTGCACATCGTTTCCTCAGGAGTTTCTCCTCCCGTTTTCGGCGCGAAAGGCAGGGCCTCTTCCATTGTCTTAGGAGACAAGACCCATCTCACCCTGGACATCCACCCAGACCACGGTTATCTCAGCCTTCAGTGTGTCTTTCAATCTCTGCCCTTATGCTTACTCTGTAGAATTCCTCTGTGTATTCTTTTACTCTCAGCAACCTCTGTCTCAGGTTCTGCATTTGCTTATACAATGTCAGCTGATAATCACTAGGCAAGAATTTACCTTTTAATTTAGCCATCATTCTTGTCCAGCTTTTGATAGGTTTCTTGCCAACTCTCCTCCTTTCTTCCTGCACTCAATCCCACCAAAGTGCAGGATGTCCGTTCAGTTTTGTCACTGCAAAATTGACCTTTTTATCTTCACTTATTTCTTCATAATCGAAGCACTTGTTCATTTCATTTATCCAGTCCACCAGTTCCTCTGGATTCAGTCCCCCTGCATAACTTGACACTTCAATTCTAGGCTTAACTGCAGACCCCAAAATAGTTCTAAGGAGCCTCATGTCAGGAGGAATCTCAACATTTTCTTCCGCTTCTTCTGTTTCAGGTTCGCTGGTGTCTTCAGGATCTCTGGTCTGTCTTCGCTCCATGGCATCCACTCTGGATTCGAACCTCTGAAAAATCTCCAACACCTCTGCGTTGGCAACAGGTCTTCTTCTGCCAGCACCTCTACCAACTCGGATTTCCATGTCAGTTCTCTGCAAAAAAACTCGAAAACTTGGCTCCGATACCACTATTGATGCAAAAAAACTGGATTTCAGACCCCTAAGGAGAGCTGGTGTGCTACAATCGTTCTGTGAGCATTTCCCCCATAATTAACGTAATTCTTCACCACGTGGTCTTCCCAACTTCTTTGAGTTTTATTTATCAAATTTGAAGAATTTGATAAATAAACATAATCAACAAACTTTATAATTTAAAATATCTCCCGAGCTTTTATTTCATTGCCAAACCTTATAACAAATGTTTAACCTTTCAAGACTTCGTATTAATACCTGATGCTTTCTTTTTAAACAAACGAATTTAATGTATTCTAGGCCCACATATATCGATGGTCAATGAAACGTACGCACCGTACCTCTTTATCCTCTACACATCTATAGCAAGCGATCACCGTCCGATGGCCCCTTCCCAAATCAATGGCATGTATGCATATCGCTCGGTGTCCTAATACGGACTTTAATGTGCGATGCCGTGCATCAACGGTGGTTTTCCGTGGGTCTACCTCGCCACGTGTCAACAAATCTGTGGAATCGCTCAACAGGAAAATACCACTCATTCACCAAAAGCGGTGCGATATGGGCAATCTGCTTCTGCAAATCCACTCGCCGTTTTTGAACAGTGACTAACTAGGGTTCACGTTGGGGTTGCATTCTCCTTTGTATGCTCTCCGTTCGTTAACTCAGGTCCTAACCCCAGTTAGGAATTTTCAATTAACAATGAACAAACGTAATTTTCTTTATTAAGCGGGATTTCTATTACCATTAAATAGAGTTCAACGACCAGGGTTTACGCAGACTTCTTCCATGAGTGGAGATTTATTCGACAGAGCCTGTTCGAACAAATTTGAGGGAATCAATAGATGGGGGAATGTGGAATCTACAGGATAGTTCAACTCAGTAATTATATATGCACATGATTCAATCGTTTTGCAATTAAAAAATCTCTTCATAGATAAAGGTTCGAGTCAATCCAATGGCAAATAGGCTTTGAAATCATTTAAATGGAAACAATTGTTAACACACAGAGTTTATTGCAGAAATCTCTCTTCCTTTTCCTTCCTCTCCCCAATGCATCCGAGGAATACAAATTATATACATCGATGTATGATTCTTCAGTTCCTCTGAGAGGACCATTCTAGAAATCAAAGGTCTAATTACAACTTATTCAAATAACTAAACTGACAGATGGATCGAATCCAACTATTCGACTTCTACCAATCCTAACTAATCTAATAAAAACAGTCAGCTGAGGTATTGACACCTAGCTGTTACAATTCAAGGACTTCGAGCCCTCCTAGCCACAACATGTGGACAAACCTCCTACATTGCTGGCTAGTGTCTAATGCTCTTGCATCATTGGATCCTACGAGGCCAACAGATCTAATGATAAGAGCATTAAGAGATGAAGTCTACTCTATGTAACATGGTTTGGAGATATATTTCATGAGTTGGGACTTTCCACTTTGGGGAGAGACCACTTTATTTCATGTATCTCATGTATAGAGGAGATATTTGGACATCATATGGTTTCCACTTGGAAATTCATTGATGAGGAGAGGCATCTAAATTTTCAGTTGGAGGCCATTATATACATTCTAGAGAGGAAGATTTGGAGTTGGGCATGCATTACACAATGTGGCAGATGGGGAGGCTTTCCATATGAGGATGCCATTTGGAGGGAGGATGCTTGTTGTAGCATCCAGTTTTGTAGTTGCTTGAGGACAAGCAACATTTTAGTGCGGAAGACTCTAATATTCCCAATTTTCCATAAGTTAATTGGAATATTAGAGTTCTTGATTTTCTTAATTAATTAAGTAAATAAGAGGGTGGTGGGACCAACAAACCCCGTATATGAATAAAATCCACTTTTGATGTGTGTATGTGGATATTTTGGAGTAGTGGAGCATCTTCTTAAGTGAACAAAGAGTGTATATCATGCCACATTAAAGATAAGATCATGGAGATCATGGAGGAAGTCAAATGAGATCATGGCACATTAAAAGTAAGATCATAGAGCACTTATGATGAGATAATGGAGGAAGTAGTGAATCTAATTCACACATGATAGAGAGAGTGGGAATTAAATGGAGAGATGGTGGAGAACATAGAGAGACAACACAACCTTCATGGAGGTTAGTGGCCAGGGCTATGGAAGGGTCAAAAAGTATATAAGGGAGATGAAAGCAGGAATAGAAGGCACACTTTAGATTATTATTTTTGATCTGTTTAGATATATATTTTTCATGTGACATTTCTATGCAGGCTTATGCTATTTAGCTAAGTCTGCAGTGTTGTTTAGCACACAGGTGTTTCCAAGCGGAAATCCCACACTTACTCATTGGGGACTTCGATTTCCTACTTTGGGAAGGTTTCCTTGAGCTTCCATACATCATCAAGCATTGGTGCCACATTCAACCACTCTCATATGCATATTAATTCTAAGGAATAATGTTTCTAGCACTTCATCTTGGAAACTGGTGGAGGATTCATCCTTTCACCTTGTGCTTCAAGTTCAGCCTTTTAGGAGTAGAAGATCTATATCTGGAATTCAGGTCAACATTTCATACCTCCACGAAAATGATGTCCCCTCAAGGATTGCGCAATCCAGTCTTGCAGATCTGAAGGAGGATGGAAGTTTCCAATATTTCAGCTGGAAATCCTATGAGGGACCATATCCTCACTATGGGCTTACTATTTCCATCATTCAAGAGCTTATTTTCAGCATCTAGCATTAGGCTATAGAGCCTCTTCCCTAATAGCGTAGTTTTCTCCAGTTTTTGTGCATTCAACAGCTGCATCTATTTGAGGAGGTTGGAGGAGACAGATCTTGAGCTTCTAGATTAAGGACCTGAAGGAGGGATAAACCCTCTATGCATTGAGTTGGTTGTGCCTTATTGCAGCCATCATATCTTCAACTCATGCATTAGATCTACATACCTGGCAGTCACATAGTTGCAGGGCCTAAGAGGGTGATTTTCCAAGATTTTCAAATCTGGAAATCCTTTCTTGGTTATCTTGGGTATCATCATAGAGCTAGGATCTAAATTTTTAGCATAATCCGAGCTTTGAAACTGCCAGATCTACACTTTTGTATTTTTCCAGCACTTGTAGTCCCAACATTTGCAATAGGGACAATGCAGTATTCCTTCCATCAGTCCAACAGTTACACAGTCCCTCTTTTGGGATTATTTCAGGGTCATTCTAGGCCATCTCTTTGGCTTGAGTGTCTCATATTTTGAGCACCATTGTACTTGTTTACCCACCTCCTATATAATAAAATGGATCATTTATTCTATGCATTTGTATGGTGTATTTAAATTAATTTTTTACATTTTTGCAATTCTTATATTGTGTTCTAGTATTACTGCATTCTCCCTTTTGGGATATTACATAGGACAATGTTCTAGATTGAGGAGCAGCCCTAGTTTTTGCATAGTGCACAGGACCAAGAGTTAGGGAGTGAGCATATAGGCTCTATGACTATGTAATGTGCAATATATGAGAGTAAAGGAAGTGGGACTACGTAATTGAGGGACTTAGGATGGCAGAGAAGGAAAGCTTTCTTATTCTGATTGTGCAATGCGTAATTATGGAAGGAGAGGGTCCATCCACTATGTATTTAACAAAGTCAGGGACTAATACATGACAGGATTAGGTAATAGAAGTTCCCAGTGCAAAATCAAGGCATATTTGGGTAAGGATTCTATAGTGGGAATATGCAGTCGACAGTGACTGAGCATTAAGATTGCACAATGCACAATGTTTGTAGTCATTTCTCCATCACTGCGTATTTCACAGATCTAGGAGGTAGAGGATGGTTGATTGGGGATTTTTACTTCCCATTGCACAGTTCAAGGAGGTTGAAGGATGGGTTGTTGGCCAGGGAAGTTGCAAATACTAGAATATTCCAAAATTGACTAAGTGCGTGATTAACAAGACAAAAATATCAGAGCATAAACATGTAACAAGGTTTTCTAATGATCACACACTTATAGATTACCTTACACATGAAAATGAGACACTTTGTACCCAAAATAAACATTCATCCATCAAAAAGACATCAAAATGACACTTACCTCCAAGTCCAACACTTAAGATACACTTTTCGACACAAGTGTCGACTACCACAAGGAGGTGTGAAATACCTTGAAAATGAGTCCAATGCATAACCATATGATAAATAGAATCCATTTATGCAAGATAAAGCACCATTGCGTCCTCTTAAAGGTATCCCACAACTAACTTTCACAAAGAATGACACTTACCCCAACAAAAGATGATGCTTGGAATTATTTCTAAATGAGAGTTAGAAACATAGAAATAAAGTGTGAAATTACTCTAACAAATAGAAACAATATCTCGCATGATCAATGGGAGGATCCAAAATTTGAATATAGGACAAAATTTGGAGGGTCGTGTAGAAGTGACAAAAAATCATAAACCTTAAAATTACAAACCCTATGTTTAATATATTAAAACCTAGGATTATAAACCCGAAGATTAATACTATAAACCTAAAGATATATTATAAATTCTATAGTTATAAATTGTAGTAGTGACAAAATAAGGCGTAGGATTAATATAATAAACCCTAGGACTATAGGCCGTAAGATTAATATTATAAACACAATATTAAATCCTAATATTCTAAACTATAATATTAAACCCCATTTTTGTAATGTTGCAGTGCGACATTGAATAAATTCAAATGTAATGTAACATTGTGATAATGATTGGAAGATTGATTATTGCATTAAGACAATATTTTCCATAATGCGGCGCTCGATAGATTTCTATACCATTACAACGTCACAATGTTAAAATCCAATATTAAACGAAATACTATAAGCCTTGACATTATAAAACTCAATAGTATTAACAATATTATTAATATTATAAACCCTGAGATTACAAACACAAGGTTTAATATATTAAACCTTGCAGTTATAAACTCTAATATTAATATTGAACCCTAAAATTAATATTTTTAACCCTAGGATTAATATTATAAACCATAATATTAATATATTAAAACCTAATATTATAAACCTTAAAAATAATATTATAAACTATAGAATTAATATTATAAACTATAGAATGAATATTATAAACCCTAAGTTTAATATATTAATAGTATTAAACTATAATATTACAAATGTAGTATACCTAGGGGGATAATATGGGGTATAGAGGGAGGTACCCAATGGAATAATGTAACAATGTGATGTAATAATATAATGGGACATATTGAAGCAAACAATTACCAATTCAAGGAGTTCATAAATAAAAACCAACTTATTGATCTCCATACTTCCAATGTAATCCACACTTGGAAAAATCACAGAGGAGGATCCCACCAGATTTCTTCACGCATTGACAGATTCCTCATTACAGAAAAATACATCCATCTCGACGATGATATTATCTCCACCATTCTCCCTGGTTGAGTTTCTAACCATCGGCCCATACATCTTTAATATTGGTCCCACCTTGGAGCAGCAAGAAATAAACCCTTTCGCTTTGAAATTTTTTGGCTCACTCATCTTGGCTTCAAGGAGATAGTTACTACTTGGTGGAGCAACATAGTCCCACTGATGGGCTCCAAAATGTTCCAATTCCAGTAGAAAATTGAGGCTCTAAAAAAGCATCTCAAGAAACAGATTCAGTCATCCTTCGACAATATATTTAAAAATCAGTTGGAATTGGAAGCCCAGATGGCCAGTCTACAGCAACAAATCATTATGAAGGGCGTATTGATGTTGATGTGCTCGGAGAGAAGGATCTAATGGGTGTTTGGAATATTGCAAACTATAGGAATAAATTATATGGAAACAGAAATCCAGAATCCAATGGCTCAAAGAGGGGGGAAAATACAAATTTTTTCCATCACTCTACCATCCAATGTCGAATGCACAATCACATCTCAATCCTCAAGAATGAACAAGGAGAAATTCTCGAGGCACACAATGACATTGAACAAGAATTACTAAGATATTTCAAGGACGTCTCAAAGAACCCAACACTGATCTCCAACATGCCATCAACAGAGTTACCCAACACATCCCAAGAATAATCACGAAGGATCATAATCAAATGCTATTGCGACCCATCACATTGCAAGAGGTTGATCAAGCGATGTCGCAGCTCAAGGATGGGAAATCACGAGGTCCAGATGGCTTCACCTCAAACTTCTTTCACTACTTCTGGGATGACATCAAGTAGGAAATATGGGATCTCGTTGAGGAATCAAGGAGCATGCTCTGGATTATACCAGCCCTCAATGCCGCCTTCCTTTCTCTAATGCCAAAAGAGGAACAAGTGACTACACTCAACAAGTACATGCCCATAACTCTCTGCAATGCCATTTACAAGGTAATCTCTAAAGTGATTGCCAATAGGCTCAAACTGCCTCTCCCTCTTCTCATATCTCCAGAGAAAACATGATATGCAGAAGGAAGACAAATTCTAGATGGCATCATCCTAACGCATGAAGTCATCCACTGGCTGAAGACGCAGAAAAAGCTATGTATACTTCTTAAAATTGATCTTTCCAAAGCCTTCGATAAACTTAGTTGGACCTATATCAGACACATGCTCCTGGCCTTTTCCTTCAGCCCTACTTGGATCATAGGGATCATGAGCTTGATCTCCTCCCCTTTTTTATCCATTCTTGTCAACAACTAACCCTCACCCACCTTCACTCGCTGACGAGGGATCTGACAAGGTGAACCTCTTTCTCCATTCCTGTTTGTCCTCAAGGTGGAAGGTTTAGGTCGTTTAATCGTCCATGTCATCATCTCTCATTCCCTCAAAGGAATATCCATTCAAAACAACCCACCTCTCTCCCATCAACAATTTGTGGATGACAACATGTTTATTGGCCATCCTTTAGTCCAATAATCCTGCTCTTTGAAAGCTCTACTAGATTGCTTCTCTGAATCTTCTGCAGGCACAATCAATACCGGAAAAATCACAACTCTTCTTCTTTAACACCTCGAATGATACCCAACGCAATATTGCATGGATCATTTGTTGGGTATGTGTTATATTCTTTCCACGACTAGTCACGTGTGGGGGGGTCAGAGGGGGCCAAAATCCCCTTCTGTACATTGCGTCGGGCCCAACAAGGGGGTCACAGGGGGGCCGGTGGCCCCCCTTGTTCAGGCTTTGGGGCAATGCCCCGGGAAAATTTTTTGGACCCTATTTTCGGTGGGTGGACCGCCCATGTGTTATAAAATTATATATTACAGAGAAATGCAACACATAAAATATGCGGAAAACACAAGCATGAAAAAAACGTAAAACTACAGAGACACATATATACGTGGTTCAGCCAGTTTGGGCTACGTCCACCCCGAACAACCAGTCCTTCCTTTCTATTATCTAGCAAAATGAAGAAACACAACCTACAACAGATCCACTGTAATATCCTATGTACTCTCTCACAGTCTCCCTATATGATTCTCGCTCTGAGAATACACATACAATACACAGTCGCAATACAATGCCCTCATATAAGTGAGGGGTTGCCTTCAAGGGAAAAAACTCTAAACTAAACATTACTTCTACCGTCAGATCATCTGCCTAATGAACGGCCTAGATTGACTAGAAATTACTATACTTTTACAAGGAAATTTTACATTTGTTTTTAGCTTCAGTGACACCGCCCCTGGACCCCCCAGGAAAAATTTAATTACGGGTGGCATTGCCGCCCCATTAAGGTATAGGGGTCCAACCCTGTGATACAAAATAAAAAATATAATCAGGCTCCACACCCAACAATCTCCCACTTGGAGATTGATTGTAGCAACTCCACTGTTGCTTCATTTGCTGGACAATGACACCTCTTTTGACCTGGTTGTTTCTCATCTTCATCTTCATCCTTGAACACCAATTGAAATTGAGCATATTCTCATTTTCTCCCTGGTTACAACTTTTGTTAGCATATCTGCAGGATTCTGGCTAGTGTGTATCTTTTCTAGCTTCAATTGTCCATCTTCCAATACTGATCGTATGAAATGGTACTTGAGCTTTATGTGCTTAGTTCAGAAATGAAATGATGAGTTCTTTGCAAGATGAATGGAACCTTGGATATCACTATATAACATGCCCATATCATGCTTCTTACGCAATTCATCCATAAACATTTGTAACCAAATCATTTCTTTACTAGCCTCTGTAGCAGCAACATACTCTGCTTCTGTTGTTGAAAGTGAAACAACACTTTGGACTTTTGAAACCCAATTGACAGTTGTTCCACCTATAGTAAATACATATCCTATAGTGCTCCTCCTATTTTCTCTGTCACCTGCCATATCTGCATCAACATATCCCTGTAGAGCAATGTTTGAACCACCAAAGCATAATGCTTGATTTGTGGTACCTCTCAAATATCTGAGAATCCATTTTACTGCCATCCAATGTTATTTTCCTGGATTTTTCATATACCTTCTTACAACTCCCACTGCATGTGAAATATCAGGCCTTGTGCAGACCATTGCATACATTAAGCTTCCAACTGTTGATGCATATGGAACTTTAGACATATATTCCATTTCTTCTTGGGTCTTGGGGCACATATCCTTACTAAGTTTGAAATGTCTAGAAAAATGTGTACTAAATGGTTTTTTATTCTGCATATTAAATCGTTTCAACACCTTTTGTATGTACTCATTTTGAGACAGTGTTAATTTGTGATTTTTCCTGTCTCTAGTTGTTCTCATACCAAGGATTTGTTTTGCAGCTCCCAAAACCTTCATTGCAAATTAATTTTCCAATTTTCTTTTGAGCATATTTATTTCTTGCATATTAGACCCTGCAACAAGCATGTCATCTACATACAATAACAATATAATATAGCTTCCATCATTTTGATTTTTCAGATAAACAAAATGATTAGAGTGACATCTAGTATAACCTTGTTCGGGCATAAACCTGCCAAATTTTAGATAACACTGCCTTGGAGCCTGTTTTAAGCCATACAAGCTCTTCTTTAACCTGCACACTAATTTTTCTTTCCCATTGACCTCATATCCTTCGAGTTTAGGTTTTAACCATGAACATAAATTATCTACACCCGAATCTTATAACATAAAATAAACAATAGCAAGAGCATAAAACATAAAACAGATAAACACAGAGACTTTCCCCTGGATCCCAAATCAGGACGACCAGCTTGATTTTTCATTATATTCCTTTTAGTGTTACAACACACATATATATACATGCCGAAGCATACATAAACCCCAATCCATAAACCCTGGATTAGAACATAACCGTAATTCCCTTGACACATACCCAACATTCTCCCACTTGTTGTTTTCTTTCCACAGGGGGCCACAGGAGGGCTTAGTCATTGACCCAATTCTTCAACACCCATTGTTTCTCTACACCAAGAGAACTTCTGAGTGCTCACAGACTTTGTCAATGCATCTGCAACATTCTCCAGAGTGTCCACCTTTACCAGCAACACCCTTTTAGCCTCAACCATATCTCTAACAAAGTGATATTGAACATCAATGTGCTTTGTCTTTGAATGATAAGCAGGGTTCTTAGCTAAGAAAATTGCACTTTGGCTATCACAGTCTATCCTTATAGCTTGCTGTACCAACCCCATACTTGAACACAATCTCTGCAACCAAATTTCTTCCTTGCTTGCATGAGTGGCTGCTATGTATTCTGCCTCTGTAGTTGAAAGAGCCACTACAGACTGTCTTTTACTCATCCAACCGACTGCGCCTCCAAATAGGCTAAACACATACCCACTTGTAGATCTTCTTTGGTCCAGATCTCCAGCCCAGTCTGCATCAACAAAACCACGAATGTCCAACATTCTTTCCAATCCTGGTCTTCCCTGGTAGCACAAGCCACAATCACTAGTGCCACGTAAATATCTGAAAACCCGCTTCACTGTTGTCCCATGCTCCTTCCCTGGGTTTGACATAAACCTGCTCAATACTCCCACTGCATGTGCAATGTCTGGTCTAGTACAGACCATTGCATACATCAAGCTACCCACTGCACTTGCATATGGAACACAGGACATATACTCCTCTTCTTCTTGTGTCTTGGGACACTGTTCAGCAGACAGCTTTACACCTACAGGAATAGGAACCTTCACCGGTTTACTATCCTGCATATTGAACCTCCGCAATATAGTCTCGACATACTTCCTCTGGTTTAACCAGAGCTTCCTCTTTGCCCGATCTCTCTTAATTTCCATGCCCAAAATATAGTTTGCAGCACCCAGATCCTTCATGTCGAATTTGGAGAACATTTGGGTCTTCAAATCTTGGATAATTTCTTTGTCATTTCCAATTAACAACATATCAATCCACATACAAGACCGGATATATAACACGATCACTAATTAATTTAAAATAAACACAATGATCTTCCTTGCTTCGGGTGAAGCCAAGTCCCCTCGTATATAGGTATCAAATTTCCGATACCACATCCTTGGTGACTGTTTTAACCCATACAGAGACTTCTTCAACTCCGCATAATGCTTTATTTCTTACCCTTCACCATAAAGCTTTCAAAGTTGCTTCATGTAGATCTCCTCTTCTAGATCCCCATGAAGAAAAGTTGTCTTCACATCCATCTGTTCTATCTCAAAATCAAATGCAACGAAACAATAGATAAAAGTAATCTAATAGAAGCAACCTTGGCAACATGAGAAAAAAATATCACCAAAATCAATTCCCGACACTGGGAATAACCTTTCGCTACCAACCGAGCTTTGTATTTCTCCACCTTGCCTTCTACATTCATCTTCTTCTTAAACACCCATTTGCTCCCAATGGGCTTCCTTCCAGCCTAGCAACTCCACCAAATCCCATGCATCATTTTTGTGCAACGATGCCATTTCATCAACCATGGCCTCCTTCCATAGTTTTCCATCCTCTCGAATCTATTGCCTCCCCGACAGCTTTCCGGGTTCATCATCGCTATAGTTAAGGCAAAACCCCGAATAGAAAGCAGATGGGCTATACCTTCTCGGTTGCCTTCTTTCCCGAACCGATCTTCTCAAAGTAGGAGTTTGTGGCTCTTCATCTTCTCGAGTCTTCTTCTCGTTGTAGAGTCCGATTCATCCTCCTTTAGCTCAAACTCTATCTTCTCGTGTTCCTTTGGTAGAACTTCATGTTTAACAACATCTTTCACTTCTCTAAACACCACATCTCGGTTGTACACAACCTTCCTTGTTTCCGGGTTCCAAAGCTTGTAACCCTTTAAACCATCCTTATACCCAATAAAGATGCACCTTTCAGATTTATTATCCAACTTGGTCCTTTTCTCCTTTGGAACATGTACATATGCATCACATCCAAATACCCTTAGATGTGAAAGAGAAGGTTTCTTACCAAATCCATACCTCATGTGGGGTCTTATCCTCCAACACCGATGAAGGTGATCTCGTTAACCAAATAGCATGCAGTATCCACCGCTCTGCCTACATTCTTGTCCTAACCCGGTACCACCGAGCATGCTTCTTGCCTTTTCCATCGTTGTTCTGTTCATTCTTTCTGCAACTCCATTTTGTTGTGGTGTGTATGGAGTAGTATTCTGTCGTGCATATACCACACTTCTTCTGTAACTCTTCAAATTCCTTCTTGCGTAACTCCCCACCATTATCTCGTCCTCAGCACCTTTATCTTCTTCTCCGTCCGGTTTTCCACCAGAGCCTTAAATTCTTTAAATTTGTCAAAGACTTCAGATTTCTTCCTCAAGAAATATATCCATGTATTCCTTGAGAAGTCATCTATGAATGAAACATAGCACACAGTACTTTCCCAGATGACGTGAACCGACACAGTGCCCAAACACATCACCGTGCACAAGTTCTAATATCTTGTTCGCCCTCTTAGCACCGTAGGGAAAAACTCACCCGATTCTCGCTTCCCATATACACAATGTTCACGTAAATCAAAATCCGAGAGAAATTAGACATACCTTCTACCATCCCATTTCTATGTAGTATCCGAAGGCCCTTCTCTCCAATATGTCCAAGCCTTTGATGCCATAGCATGGTCTTTTCTCCGCATACGCCTAGGCTTTCCGTCCCACTTTCGTGAACCTCGGAATCGTTACACCCATCAATAACCGTGCTACCTTGTAGCTTGTACAGAGTTCCAAATCCGAACTCATCGCATTAATACCAATGCTCCCCGAACCATCTTGCAGTGCATCTTTCTCGAACACTCGTTTTTACACCGCATCATCCATCTTGCTTACGTAAATCAGATTTCCGGCCAATGCAAGAATATGCACACCGAGAAGTGTTCTAATCCTTCCACCTTGCAAACTTTCAACTTGAACTTTCCACGTCCGATGATTCCGCCTTCCTATCATCCCCTAGGAAGACATCACCACCATCATATTTCTCATACTCGCAGAACCACTCCCTATGGGGAGCGAAGTGAAAGGATGCACTCGAGTCAATCAACCATGACTCATGATCTACATGTGTATTTGAAGAAGAAGCCAAATACACATCCCCACCTTCATCTAAGGTGGTTTTTGCCTTTGTAGAAGGAGCTTCATCATATCCCTTTCCTTTCTCAGGAGCTTTAGATCTGCATTCCTTTTTGTAGTGTCCTTCCTTTCCGCATTTCTAGCACACCTTTACAAACTTTCCAGGAGATTTAGATCTCCCTCTAGATTTAGATCTCCCGACTCAAAACTTTATTCTTGTTTCTGCGTTTCCGGGGACCTTCCTTGTACGTATAAGGCATCTCCATTCCCGACCCTCCATATTTCTCCGTCTCATTTCCTCCGACGAGCAAGGTCGAGACAATATCATCAAAGTTCAAGGTAGTTGTATTTCTACCTATTGCAATAACCATACCGTCCCACGAGTCCGGTAGAGAGCACAACAAACCGATGCACTTATCTTCATCTAAGATTTTAATATCAACGACGACAACTAAATTACCACAATATTGAAGGCATTCGGATGCTCTGTCACCGAGTCTCCATCCTTCATCCTCGTGTTATACAGCTTTTTCTCAGAACAACTTATTCACCGGAGACTTAGATTGATACAAAGTCCCTAGCTTTTCCCACAAGGTCTTCGCCATAGCTTCCCCGCATACATTCAACAATACCGAATCCGAGACACACAACCGTATTTTTGCTCTTAGCCTTCCGATCCAAGCTTTCTTCCCAGCCTTCATCTGACATTGCCGTTGGTTTAGTACCTGGATCTACCGCGATCCACTGATCTTTATCCACCAGCAGATCCTCCATCTTGAGCTTCCACAACTCAAAACTCTAACCATTAAATTTATCTATCTCTATCTTCCCGCCGCTCGCCATCTTCTTTCACAGCAAGAATCGATCCTGCAGATCTCCCACCGAACAGTGGTCTACCTCAAGCCCAAGCAAAAAACCCTCAAACAACAAAGGCGTCCCCTTGAAGCCGAAACAACTCGATACCAAATGTAGGTTTTAACCCCGAACATAAATTATCTACACCCGAAATATTATAACAGTAAAAATAAACAATAGCGAGAGCATAAAACATAAAATAGATAAACACAGAGATTTTCCCCCTGGATCCCAAATCGGGACGACCACTTTGATTTTTTCATTATATTCCTTTTAGTGTTACAACACACATATATATACATGTCGAAGCATACATAAACCCCTAATCCATAAACCCCCGTATTAGAACATAACCGTAGTTCCCTTGACCGGATCTACAAAAAATACCGTGGGCCGAAAACCATCGTACCCCAATACCATGTGCAAAACCATGCACAAAACCATGGACGCGACTACCCGCCGGAAATTAAGGACCAAAAAATTTTTGGCCGGGCGCCGCCCCGACTCGATAGGGGGGCTACCACCCCCCCCGTGACCCCCCATTGCGCCCTAGCAGGGGGGGGCTATTGCCCCCACTCTTACCCCCCCGCGCGTGCTTAGTCATGGAAAGAATATAACACATACCCAACATCGAGTTGCTCCATATAGATCTCTTCCTCCAAATCTCCATGGAGAAATGTTGTCTTTACATCTAACTGTTCAAGATGTAAATCTTCAGCATGCTATAAGACTTAAAATAGTTCCGATTGAATTCATCTTGACAACAGGAGAAAATATTTCATCAAAATCAATACCTTTATTTTGTGCAAACCCCTTCACCACAAGTCTAGGTTTGTACTTTGTTTTCCTCCATCTTCTCCCTTCACTCAGTAAACCCATTTATTCTACAATGTAGTTTTTTCCCTCGAAGGCAACCCGACTAAGTCCTAAGTCTCGGGTTATGCATTAAGGATTCCATCTCTTCTTCCATGGATAGCTCCCACTTCTTCCCCGCTTTCAACCTCGCATTGCTTCTTCATAACATTCAGAGTTCACCGTAATCAGCCAACAATAAATAATATAATGAAGGAGAGTATCGTTTAGGGGGTCTACTTATCCCGGTAGATCTTAAAACACCCCTTTTACGTGTTTGAGGTGCCTCGTTGTTGCCGTGGTGGTTGCCGTTGTCGTGGTCGTTGATTATTATTTTCGAGCACCTTTAGTTTTTTCCGTGATTTCATCAAGAGCTACGTATTATTTGTTTTCTTTTTCCTATTTTTTTTCCCCGCAACTCATTCTTATACAAGACCTTTTCATTGCATGTTACATCTCTTCTCCTAATGATTTTTTGATTTTCATAATTATATAAGCGATAACCATAATCATTAACACTATATCCAATAAAGGTACATTTCTTTTATTTTTCCTCAAGCTTTGTTCTATTTTCTTTATTAATATGGACAAAGCCCTCACAACCAAATAGCTTTAAAAAAGAGTAGTTTACCTTTTTACCTATCCATGCTTCCTCCGGAATACTACCATCCAAGGAACTTGAAGAGCCTCTGTTT
This sequence comes from Pinus albicaulis, assembly GCA_034641835.2. Classification (NCBI taxonomy): domain Eukaryota; kingdom Viridiplantae; phylum Streptophyta; class Pinopsida; order Pinales; family Pinaceae; genus Pinus; species Pinus albicaulis. The sequence goes on from CM076580.1 coordinate 97,026,452, forward strand.
ATTACATAAACAACAGTATCTACAACATCCGTCCAAAATTGTAGAGGCAATCCTCGCATGCAATCTCATGCACCTTGCATGCTCCATGATTGTTCTGTTCATACTTTCTGACACACCATGTTCTTGTGGTGTTCTTGGAACTGTCTTCTCTCTACAAATTCCATGCTCTGAACAGTACCTATCAAACTCTTTACTGCAATATTCACCTCCATTATCTGATCTGAGACACTTCAACTTCTTTCATGTCTCAATATCAACCAAAGCTTTCCATTTCTTGAAAGTATCAAATACATCATAATTATTCTAAATACAATAAATCCATGTTTTTCTATTTGCATCATCAATAAAAGTAGCATAATAACGAGAGCCACCAAGAGATGATACCTGAGCAAGTCCCCATACATCTGTATACACAAGCTCTAATTTTTCGCTCTTCTTTTCTTTCCCAACTTTGAGAAATCCGACTCTCTCTCGTTTTCGATAAATACAATTCTCACGTAAATCCAAATCAACATTCTTCAAACCTCGACAAAAAAATTTATTGAGTGAAGAATATTCATCCCCTTCTCAATCATGTGTCCGAGCCCTATGATTCCATAATGTTGCATCTTCTCCTTTGGAAGTTTAAAGCATTAACATAGTTAGAAATACCATTGCATAAATACAATGTACCAACCTTTTCACCTTTTGCTATTACCAGTGGCTCCTTTGGTGACCTTCCAAGTTTTATCTCGTGAAAGTTGTCACACAACCTTCACCACCTAACTACCCTATTGAAATCATATTTTTCCTCGTATATGGAACATGCCTTACCTCCTTTAATAGCCATTGGTTTCCATTCTATTGTTTTACAAGAACGTTACCCATTCCAACAATTTTACAAGGTTTATCATCACCCAAACGAACTTGTCCAAAATCTCCCTAGACATAGTCATGAAAATATTTCTTATCAAGTGTGGCATGGAATGAGGCCCCTAAATCTACCACCCAAGAATCAGTAACATTTAATAAAGAAAGAATCAAAGAATCTTGTAACACATCACCTATCACATTTTCTTCATGATTGTTTTCTTTTCCCCGTGCGTCTCCTTCTTTTCCCTTCCTGGGATCTATAGTCTTTCTTCGAGTGTCCTTTCTTTCCACATTTCCAACACACTATCCCCCGATATGGACTTGGATCTACCTTTCCTTGATTTACTCGTGATATCCCAAGCTCTTTCCTCTTTCGATTCTTCTTTCCCTAGACTCTTCAAATCAAAACATTACCCGATGTCTCACTGGATCTTTTCCAGTCGGATTTCTCGCTAAGGATAGCACCGACAACATCATCAAACTTTAAAGTACTAGATCCAGAGACAGTAGTTACTAATGGCCATAACTAAACCATTCCCCGCATTCCGGCAATGAGCACGTGAAAATAAAAAAAGCCCTAAGTTCATCATCAAAGTTTACCTCTACGTAACTTAACCGATTGGTAAATCTGTATTAAAATCATTTAAATGGTCTCGCAATGCATCCACCTTCCGACATCTTCATATTAAATAAACGTTTCATAAGAAATACCTTGTTTGAGGTCGAGGGTTTCTCATATAGTTTCACCAATTCCTTAATGAAACCCTCTCGTTTTTTTTGTTTCGTTCAAAATATTGAAGGCTACCGATGCCGCGAGGCACAAGCGTGATCTGTCCCCGAGTGCCTTTCTATCGATCTCCCATTCTCATGCCTCTGTCATATCCATTGGCTTCTTTGTCTTTCTCGTTCAATGGTAGGTACAAATATTTCTGATACGGATAATCTTCCATTTGCATCTTCCATAATGGGAAGTTTTGGTACATTAAATTTCTCGACCCTAAATTTACCATATTCCGCCATTGCTCCCACTCAAAACGAGAACCCTTCTTTCCTACGAGTTTATTAGCCGAAGAGACCTTCATCTTTGATACTAGTTGTTAGAGAATTATATATTACGGAGTAATGCAACACATAAAATATGTGGAAAACACAAGCACACAAAACACATAGAACGAGAGAGACACAGATGTACATGGTTCACCCTAGCTTTGGGCTACGTCCACCTCGAATAGCCGTACTTCCTTTCTATTATCTAGAAAAATGAAGAGACACAACCTACAATAGATCTCGTTGTGATATCCTCTCGTTCTCTCTCATAGTCTCCCTATCTATTTCTCGCTATGAGAATACACATACAATACAAAGCCACATTACAATTCCCTCATACAAATGATGGATTTCCTTCTAGGGAAAAAAATCCCTAAACTAAACATAACTTCTACCGTCGATCATCCGCCTAATGAACGGCCAGATTGACTAGAAATTACTATACTTTTACAAGGAAATTTTACATCTATTTTTAGCTTTGGGGCCGCCGCTCTCGAAACCTCCCCGCTAAGGGGGGGGCTCCATAAAGTTCACATCTGCACCCCTCGGACTCCCCCAAGTCGTGTTTAATTATCGGTGGCATTGCCACCCCATTAAGGTACTGGGGGTTCCAATGCTATGATACAAAATAAACAAGATAATCGAGCTCCACACCCAACACCATGTTTTTGTGCATGGGTTTGCACATGGTCTTTGGGGCATGATGGTTTTTGGCCCTTGGTATTTTGTAGATCCGGTCAAGGGAACTATGGTTATGTTCTAATCCGTGGGTTAATGGATTGGGGTTTATGTATGCTTCAACATGTATATATATGTGTTGTAACACTAAAAGGAATATAATGGAAAATCAAGTTGGTAGTCTCGATTTGGGATCTAGGGGAAAAATATCCGTGTATATCTATTTTATGTTTTATGCTCTCACTATTGTTTATTTTCTTCTTTGAAGATTCATTTGTAGATAACTTCTATACGAGGTTAAATCCTACATCCTTGGCTTCTCCATTGCTTCTCTTCCCTCCAAATATCTAGGAGCCCCGCTTATAGATTCACCATCAAGCACTCTTCTTGGAAGTAGCTCTTGGATAAGCTAGAAGAAAGAATCTCCTCTTGGACCCATCGAGCTCTCAACATTGATGGTCGTCTTGTGTTGATGAAAGATATCCTCCAATCCATGCCTCTTTACCTCTTATTAGTGCTAGCAACTCCTAAATGAGTTCTTAAATCCATCTCGAAACCTTTAGTGTACCTTTCTATGGGGTGGAAATAGAGATTCCAGGAAATGTGCTTTAGTCAAGTGGTCTGAGTTCTGCTCACCCAAACACTTGGGAGGTTTGGGCTTGAGGGATCCCAAGAAAAGTAACCTCATCGTGGGTTCCAACATCTAGTGGAAATGGCTATCCAATCCCCATACTTAGTGGGCACAGATTTGGGCAGCTAAGTATGCAGTGAAATTGGCCTCAAGAAGACCTCATACACTACAACTTAGATGACATGGGATCCCAAATCCGGAAAGAGGCCAAGAAAGCAAGATACTTATCCAATCCCATGGTTTCTGGGAAATTCACTTAGGATCTCGTGCTCGTCTTTGGGAAGAATATTGGTATCAAAAAACTAAGTTGGCTACTCTCTTTCAAAAACCTAGGTGAAAATCCACCCTCCATGGTAGGGAGAACAATAAAGTCAAACATTTCTAGACATTGCCAAACATTCATGGATTCGCCAATGGATTCCCACAACTCAATGGCAGAGAAAATTGGCACGAAGAAATCCATGATGACATTGGGATGGAACTTAGAAAAAAGGAAAATCAGATGTTCGGAGCAGTAGGATATCCTCAAATGGGGCTACACCACCCAAGGTACTTTCACCACCAAGGAGGCCTATTACCCGCTTCATCCAAACGATCCAAATCAAACCGACATAATTTGGACGTAGATATGGAATTCCGAGATATGGCCAAAATTCCCCACCTTCCTATGGCTCCTTAGAAAACGTCTTATCTTAACTTGGGATAATATTCCGAAAAAAAGGGTTCTTTGGTCCCTCTCGCTCCCCGAATTGTCAAAGAAAAGAGGAAACTATAAACCATCCGCTAGACACTTACCCCTTTGCAAGCTCTCTTTGGGACAGAGTGGTCATTCTTTGTCAAAGAACAAATAGAAAGCGAGGGGATGTCATCAACACTATCCACCTCCGGTAGAAATCCCCTTTCACCCAAGCAACCTCTTGAATTCTTTGTGGCTACTCATATCAGGGCTCCTTCTCTGGAATGTCTGGAAGGAGATAAACAATCACATCTTCAAAGACCAAGAAACTCCACAAGAGATTCTATGGAACAAACTCTGCATAAATATAAAGCAGACCTTAGCCATGTGACAATGGAAGGACACAAATCTCTCGTCTCAGCCCTCAGAGTGCATCATATGGGCCAATTGGAATCTCTTGATCCTTTGCCACTCTATAGGGTCTTCCTCCTCCAATTGTCCATTTCTTTGGGAGCCCTCCTCCTAAGGACATATATAAACTCAAATTTGATGGAGCCTCCAAAGGCAATCCGAGCGAAGTTGGCTTTGGATGAATCTTCAGAAACACAACAGATGTTACCTTGCTCATCTTCTCTGGATACCTTGAATGGGATACCAAAAACTCAGCGGAGCTGGGAGGTCTCCTACAAGTCCTTCACCTAGCTCATGAGAAAAATTTCTTCTCTCTAGATGTGGAAGTGAATTCCTAGATCATTATCAATGCCGATCAACATATTCTTCATGGCTCCTCCTCTACCAAATTTTTGACGAGCTAGAGATTAGCCACGTGGGATGGAGCATCTCGAACAATGGTTGCACTCCCACAAGGCCATCTCATTCATGCATGTCTCGAGATCAACCAATGAAGTTTCTAATCTCCTAGCCAACAAAGGAGTGGACCATGAATCTCCCCTTCTCTAGTGAATATTTCAAGCCATCTCTCATGAATATATTTGCACCGCTTGCACTAAATTGGTGCTCAAATATCTTCAATCCCCGAATGCGAGTGATTAACTTTGCAGATTTTGTAGGCAACATGGACCCTCTCGCATGCGAGCAACCGGCCTCACCTTGGGGCTGTGCTCGCTCCCAGTGTGAGAGCCTTAAATTCCCTCTCGCTGAGTACCTACCTCATTCACTCCCCCAACACCCGCTTCATTCATTCCCTGTGTACTATGCCTCGACCGTAGTGTCTCATTCTCTAGACATTTATAGCTAATGGAGCCAACTCCATCTCTCATTTGTTTTGATTCTCCCTTTGGTTTCATCTCTCTCATGCTATTCAAGATGCTACCTTCAGCTCGCTAGCCCCTATATTGTCTCCGCGCTTCACTTTTCTCATATGCCCCCCTTCGATCTCCCATTACCTCGCAATGTATTCCCATCATTCATCCGACGTGATGCCTAGCCGACACCGCATGATATGCCTTTACGAGAGGAGGCAGAGGATCTCCCTTTCGGCCCTCCAATTATATCCATGGCGATGCACACAGTGGCCTTCTCTATGGTCGTGGACCTATAGAGGCCTCTAACCCTCAATTACTTTCGCCAAGCTCTCAATTCGACTTCCGGAGATTCAATGAATCCTTTCTAGCTCTCACACCGAGAAGCAACCTCGAAATTCCACCGTCTCTCGCTCCTCCTCCCCGTGGCCAATAAAAGCAAAGTGGGTATTCAAGTCAAAATCATGGAGGATGCTTCAGAAAGTGGGGGAAGCAGCCTTTGTAGAATAAGCCCAACATATTAACAATGAAGCAGAAAAAGGTGCACACTCTACCTCTACTCTAGCGTTGGCTCCCAAACTCTCCAAGAAGGAGGATGCCCCGTTAGATAATGGTTGCGTCATTATTGAAGAAACACCTCTCATGCAGCACCTTGACACACATGACCAACAGTACGTAGAGCCATGGCTATCCTTTTTTTCCAATATTTACATTCCTCTCTATCGTTTCTCTATTTATTTTTTCCATTGCACAACAAACTCAGCTTTTTTGATACTATGTTAATTGGTGGGTTCCGCATGAAGGGAAGCTCTTTCTATGACATGTTCAAATTCTCTAATGGTAGGTTTCCCCCCAAAATGGCATCCCTTTTTTTTAATTTTTTTTAATTTCTTCTTCCAACATGGGTTGGTTAACTCAACAACCCCCGTCATGAAGCTTGAATGTACTATTTTTGTAGCATATAATATAATTTAGCCTTACGTAGAAAAAAAATAACGTGTCATAATTAATAAATAAAATTGTTAACCCACATTATTTAAGAGACCACAAGTAGTTAGGGAATAAAGTGATCATGCCATTGTATTGGATATATGGTAAATACAGACCCATGATAATTACCCATGATATTGTATGTATCAAGCCTATATAGAGGCTAGAGACTCTCCATTGAAGGATGTCAAGTATTGTTGTATTGACAACTATATGGCTTGTGGAGGATTCTCCTTCGTTAAGGAGTGATTGTATGGTTTTGCATTACCTTAAGGGTTTTGATATTAATAACAAAGCATTTCTATTTTATATTCTTGGATTGATCTTGATATTTCTTTGGGATATTTTTCATTTTATTATATTTGCGAGTGAGATCTACTACAACAAAACTAAACATTATAACGCTTAACATTATAAACCCTAGGTTTAATATATTAATATCAATTATTATATACCTTAAGATTAATATATTAATAGTATAAAACCCTACCATTATAAAATATGATATTCTAAATGCTAAAATTATAAATACGAAGATTAATATAATAAACCCTAATTTTAATGTATTAAATCCTAAAATTATAAACCCTATGATTAATATTTTTTTCCCAAGGAAAATCGAAATTTTATTCATAATGGGAAAAAATTACATATTCTAGATGCTAAAGGAATTTGCATAACATCTCAGATCTTGGAATCGAAGATCAAAAACTACTCACCAGAGAGATAACACTTGTCTACTATTTTATACCTTTACTTTTCACCACCATCCTCCAACCACTAGCGTTTGGAGTGGAGGATAAATAGTCATTTTATTCTCTTTGACATTTATAGGGAGTTCTTTATCGACTCGAAGCATTCGAAGCATGAATTTGCTTGATTCCATTTTCTTCTTTTTCGGATAGAATCTTCTCAATCCGTTATTGTTGAGATGAAGACATTGAACTCGATGAATAATTTTGCTCGACCTCATTCTTCGTGCTACGTCCTTGGAGTTATGGTCATTAATGTTTGAAGTGTTTTCTCGGGATTTCTACATCCTTTGTATTTTTCTTCCTAGGATTCTAAAAACCGCTAACCTTTTGGCTTTTGAACTTGTCTCTTTTTTTATTTACGGCTCTTTTTTTTGCTTGAGGGCATGCGTTTTGAAGATGGCTAGTTCGAAGACATATATGGCATCGAAAAGTTATATTCGACAGATCAATAGGTTGGGACCACCGCAAATTGTTGTGAATTAGAATAATGTGGTGACGTAAACCTTTGCTAAGGTCTACCTCTACACGTAGTCTAGAAAATGTGAAAATTCCATTAGAGACTTTGTCTCCGCATCCACCTTGAGGAACTTCCCCAAATAACTCCCTATCCCTTCCAATACTTTGTGATGTAAAAAAATGTAGGGGTAGATTATGTAACCTAACCCACTAATCGGCATTTTTGAGACCATGATGCTATTTTTTATCAAATCCCGAGAACCATGGTATCATAAATAGTCTTGCATTTCCCGAAAACCATGGTCCCTTATTTAATACATAATCCATATCTTTTTTCTCTCGTCAAATTTTACAATAAAAAATTTCATGGAGCATAGGTGGATATTACAATTTTTCGTCCAAGTAGATAAAATCCATTGATGTAAGGTCTATGATTTGGGCCAAAATCCATTAAATCTGCATATAACTCCTCTTGCATGGAAATCGGAGTAGAGCTCATTAACCTTAGGCAAGTTTAATCTCAAAGTCAACATCCGGTTTGTCTACTCCACAATATACGGTCCAGGAAGATTGGTGGGTAGATTTGAATTTTTTTTGTGGATTAGTTTTCCCGTTCATTGTATCCTTGAAGGAGACTAGACATTTGGAACAAGATCGAGGATAACCTCCAAGAAGTCTCATGTTAAAAATGATGGTTGAATTGTGTACAAGGCCATAGTCCTATAACTTGTATTCCTCTTGTAATGATTTCCCTACATAAATCATATTCTGGAGGCTTTCTATAATGCTGATATGGTCTTGAATATTTTTCTTGAGAGTTAATTCTACCCAGTCCCATATCAATACCCTCAAACACATATATTTCTCTCTCAGTGTTTTAATAAAAATTTGGAGTGGAACTTCTTCAATCACATATGTGGATTGAGTTCCAGGATCAATCCTCTTATTGGTCTCAACTCATAAATTCAAAGGTGTATTGCGAGACCAAGGAAGGTTTACATAAGAATGGGAGAGAATGGAGTTGTGTGTCTCCCCGTCATCAAACGACCCAATACTCCATTCCATATAGTTCCCATAAACCCAAATATCTAAAAATAAAACATGAGATATTGACCTAACAAGGTCCTCTAAATTCATGACATGAGGAGTATAAGTGTTTTGTGATCCATATTCCTCAAATATCAAAAGCCTTTGATCGTGATGAGGGCCCAAATGTGACCAAGGCTTGGTTCTCCGATGTTGCATAGTCCACCAATCGGTCTAATCATACCCGGCTTGGGAGCGCAAGATGTTGTATACCAATCCTTCAATCGTAGTCACACGCTTTTCCACATATTTCCGAGCAGATCCACTAGATCACAACCCCCATGCCCTAGATCGATATGGAGAAGTGAAAAACATAATCGCCGAGAAGTCCTCTTGGCCACACTCAACGTAACATGAATAGATCCAACGAGAAAATAATGTATATATGAATAGATCCACACTTTCAAATTCACTATCATTCCATGGAATAAAGAGGGGTTCAATATTTACCAAGTTTCCCCACAAGATATTCTAGGTACCGACGGATCTCTCGCTTTCCCGGACCCCACTCCTTTAGTTTCCAATTTCTTTGATCTCATTCAAAAAAATCTCTAATTCCATGATTGGATCTATCTTCTTTGGTGTCAATCATGTCATCATGTGATTTTGTAGGTGGAATGGGCTTGAAAATAATTCGATCTAGCTTCCCTCGCTTGAGAAATGTACTTGCATTTTTCATTATTAGCATGTTCCCTGATCCATTAGAGTGTGATTTTGCTCTTGCAATATTGCGTTGATGAACTTCACATCATATTTGATCACAAATTCCTCATCTATAATGACGACGTTGTAAAATATGGGGTTTCTTATGCTAAAGAGATCATCTATCATCACCATGTCCTATAGAGGCATATAATCATAGCAGAATGTCCTCGAGGCCTAGGTTGAATTACCTAGGGTTACCTTCTTCGCAAACAAAAAGATTTGTCTGAATCTCGTGTGTTTGGTATGTGTTATACATTTTTCCACAACTAATCGCACACATGCGGGGGTCATAAGGGGGCGTACAACCCCCCATATCCGGGGGTTCACAAGAGCAGTGCGGCCCCTACATGAGGTTTGGTGCAACGCATCGAGAAAAAAAATTTGGACCCTATTTCCGGTGGGTAGAACCACCTATGGTTTTGTGCATGGGTTTGCACATGGTTTTGGGGCATGATGGTTTTTGTCCCCCGGTATTTTATAGATCCGGTCAAGGGAACTACGGTTATGTTCTAATCGAGAGTTAATGGATTGGGGTTTATTAATGCTTTGACATGTATATATATGTGTTGTAACACTAAAAGCAACATAATGAAAATCAAGCTAGTAGTCCCGATTTGGGATCCAAGGGAGAAATATTTGTGTATCTCCCGATTTATGTTTTATGCTCTCACTATTGTTTATTTTCTATTTTTCAAGAATTTATTTGCGGATAATTTATGTGCTAGTGGGTTAAAACCTACATGTGGTATCGGAGTTGTTTCGGCTTCAAGGGGACGCCTTTGCTATTGAGGGGGTTTTTGCTCCTGGGCCCCTGTGATAGACCCCCGTTCGGTGGGAGATCTACGAGATCGATTCAAATAAGATAGCGAGCGAGTGGAAAGATAGAGATCTAAAAAATTTAATGGTTAGATTTTTGGGTTGTGGAAGCTCAAGATGGAGGATCTCGCTAGTGGATAAAGATTAGTGGATCACGGTAGATCCGTGTACTAAAACAATGGAAATGTTAGATGAAGACGCGGTGAAGTTGGATCGGAAGGCAAAGAGCATAATACAGCTTGTGTATCTCGTATTCGGTATTGTTGAATGTATCTAGGGAAGCTACGACGAAGACTTTATGGGTCAAGTTAGGGACTTTGTATCAATCTAAGTCTCTCGTGAATAAATCGTTCTCGTAGAAAAAATTTGTATAACTCTGAGGATGAAGAATGGAGACTTGGTGATATAGCATCCGAACACATTCAATAATATGGTAATTCGGATGTCATCTGTTGATATTTAAATATTATATGAAGATAAGTGCATTAGTTTGTTGTGTTCTCTACCGATTCATGGGACGATCTGTTTATTATAATAGGTAGCAATACAACTACCTTGAATTTTGAAGAAATTGTCTCGACCTTGTTGTTGGAGGAAATGAGAGCAGAGAAATATGGAGGGCCAAAATGGATATGCCTTATCACGTGTGAGGAATGTTCGAGAAGAGAAACAAAAATAAATTTTCGAGTGGGAGATCTAAATGTAGAGGGAGATCTAAATCTCTTGGAAATCTTGTAAAGGTGTGTTGGAAATGTGGAAAGGAAGGGAACTTCAAAAAGGATTGCGAGATATAAAGCTCTCGAGAAAGGAAAGGGATTTGACGTTGCTCTTTTGCAGACGCAAAAACCGCCTCGGATGAAGGTGGGGATGTATATTTGTCTTCTTCTTCAAATAAACATGTAGATCAAGAGGCATGGTTGATTGAGTCAAGTGCATCCTTTCACTTCACTCCCCATAAGGAGTGGTTCTGCAAAGTATGAGAAGTATGATGGTTGTGATTTCTTATTAGGGTATGATAGGAAGGCCAAAATCATTGGACATGGAAAATTCAAGTCTAAGCTACAAGGCGGAAGGATTAGAACACTTCCTGGTGTTCTGCATATTCTCGCATTGGCCAAAAATATGATTTTTGTAAGCAAGATGGATGATGCACGTGTAAAAAATATTGTTCGAGAAAGATACCTGCAAGATGGTTCGGGGAGCACCGGTATTAATGCACGGATTTTGGATAGGAAATTTGTACAAGCTTTATGGTAGCACTATTATTAATGGGTGCAACAATTATGTGGTTGCTAAAAGTGGAGTGGAAAGCCTAGCGGTCTCCGGAGAAAATACCATGCTATGGCATCAAAGGCTTGGACATATTGGAGATAAGGCCCTTTAGATACTTCATGGTAATGGTATGGTAGAAGGTAGGTCTAATTGATCTTTGGATTTCGATTTTTGTGAATATTGTGTATATGGGAAGCAGAATCAAACAAGTTTTCCTTTCCGGTGCTACGATGATGTGTTTGGACTTGTGTTGTTTCCATCATCGGGAAAGTTTGTGTACTATGCTTCATTCATAGATGACTTCTCAAGAAATATATGGATTTATTTCTTCGAGGAAGAAATCGAAGTCTTTGACAGATTGAAAGAATTTAAGGCTCTTGGAAAACCAATCACGTAAGAAGATAAAGGTGCCGAGGACAAATAATGTTGGATAGTTCTCAAAGAAGGAATTTTAAGAGTTATGTAAGATGAGTGGTATAGCATGGTAGAAGATTACTCCATACACACCTCCTACTCTATGGTATCAGAGTGTAGGTTGCTTAAGATTCCTTAAAAGCAGCATAGAGAAAAGGCGAGGGCACATAAAACTCTGGAGATAACTTGCTTTAAATTTTATTTAGATCGCAAAACAGAAACAAAGGTCATGAATGGGAAAAGAGAATTTTTTTTTGAACTCGTAAAGAATAAACTAAGATCATGAATAATCCTAAGAAAAAAATGTGAATTCCACACTCATGAAAGAGAAAAAGTGTGGCAATTGTGCGCCTTAAAAAAAAAAATTGTGAATTACGCACTTGTGAAGAAAAGAAAGTGCATCGATTGTGTACCTTTAAAAAAAAATGAGGCTCAGTGCGTCATTTTCACATGTCAGCCAAAACTGCACACAAAAATCCATCAGAGCTGCGCAAATTTTGAAGCGACATTTAAAAAAAGAAACAAGTTTATAAAGGCAATGCCGCCTCTTCATACGAAGCCAAATTTATAAAAAGGTAACAAAGTGGAGCACGCTGATTAGAAGCACCAAGTCAACATGGTGGATCATGCACATCAGAATTCAAATGGGTCAAATCCACACTGTCCAATTAAAAGGAGGGAGAAGGTTGAAAGCATTACAAGCCACCGGTCAAAAGTAATTTTTTGTAAGGTTTATGTTTTTTTCACGGAGAAATGGCACGAGGAAAGGTTTCCATGGATCAAGAGAGGTTTTTATTCAAAAAGGGGCTTTATTTTCTATTAAAATTAACGGTCATTCCCATACGTTAAAAAAGGCTTCGTTTTTCTTTTTAAGAAAAAAAGGTCAGGTGTTTAAAGGCTCCACGTTTTAATTCATTTCAAATGTTTTAAGAAGTATTATATAATATTCATAAGGATCTTTGAACATTCAAATTTTGAAGAGGGTCTATTAAAAAAAAATTGTTCATATTAGTTATATTATTGAAATATTTTTTTTAATAAAAAATAATGGAAATTGTGGTTGTGAAAGTTTTTTTTAAAGCATTATTTTTGTAGAGAAATTATAGACTCTTCTTCTTCTTTTTTTGTAGAATTTGAGCAAAGAATCCACCACAAAGATGTTTTATTTCGTAGAAGAAGTGATGTTTGCGGTTGATTGGTTTGTTGAGTTGTACCTGAGCCAACATTCAACAAATGGGAAGGCCAAGAAGCTAAGAAAGTCGAAGCACCAACTAATCATATATGAATATTTTTTTGAAAGAATTGGAAGTGAAGAGAAAAAAATATGCCTTCGCATTAAAATGCATAAAAGAATCTTCGGATGACAACATTTTTCCCTTGATTTCTGAAGTCAATACAAACAAGGAGGCTTGGGATACCCTTGAGAAGATTTTTGGTGTTATTGGGGGCATTAAAATTGAATTTGAAGGTGGATCTAGAGAAACAGATCTATAATGAGATGAAAATTTTGTTGAATCCCATTGTTCTCACCCACAAGTGGATGATGTCTATGAATAATTTGCAAAAGAAGAAAATAAGAACCAAGTAGATGCTCTTGAATCCCACTTTGCAAAACCACAAGATGGTGAGAATTTGCTGAATCCAACAACAAAGTTTGCTGATGAAAATTTGGTGAATCCAACAACAGATCTTGTTAATGAAAATTTAGCGAATCCAACAAAAACACTTGTTGATGACAATGAAGTTGCCTCTGGGAGTCATCAATTTTATGGTGAATCCAACAATTAATATTATTGATGTGAAATTTGATGAAGAATTGTTGGAAAGTGATGAATGGTTGCAGTATAATACAACAAAAACATGATATCGACATGATGTTATTAAGTGAGACAAGGCCACTTCAATTTGGAGTGAAAATGAAGTGAAAATCATGTAATCATCTATAAATCAAAACACATATCTTGATTTTCTCATTGAGGGACCGTAAATGGTCTCCATGATATCACTGTGTACGTGCTCCGTAGTCGAAGAGGATCTCCATGCATGCTCCTTCTTGAACTTATCTTGTGGATGCCTTCTAAGATAACATCCATTACAAACACCATTTGAAAATCAAATGGTTGGAAATCCTTTAGTGATTCCTTGCTTGCTAAGTTGCTGCATATATATGAAATTAAGTTGTCCAAATATCTAGTGCCAAATCGTACTTTCAACATTTTCATACGTAAGTAGAAAAATAGAATATGAGTGAGGTACAACATCATAAAATGTATATAGATGATATTGATCATTTATCTTGCGAGATGCAATCTTCAAGTTGGTTTGCATATCATAAATTCTCATTGAATCTAGGGTAAATTCCAATGTCCTTATTCTGCCGATGTATCCGTCATATGATATATTGAAATAAGATTCACTCGAAAGCCTCGAAATATGCAATACATTCTAAGCAATTCCATCTTCTAATTTCACTCTTTTGTGTTCGGCTTGCTTCAACTACATAATTTGCCTTGATGAGAATAGGACAACTGGAGTATGCATGTAGAGCAAAAAGGTATTCCTTTGGATAGGGTATATGATGTGAAGCTCCTCAATCGACGATCAATTCTTGTGGTGGATAATGAAGGGAAATCAAAGCACGACCATTACACCTTTTTTTTATAGTTTTTTCCTCCATCTTCTTCTTAGAAATTTTTTTGAATGTGATGACCAATACTATTTTGTTTAAGATCCTTTGCAATAATATCGCATTATTTTGCATGGAAGAGGATTCCTAATGATAACCTATGTTAAAATAATGACACTTGGAGTTTCCTTTATTTCCCTTCTTACCCTTGGAGTTAGGAAGAGTAATTTAGAGGTTTTAGATTTCCTCCGTTTCTTTGATGCTGGATATCTTGCCTTCCCTTTGCCTTTAGATTGTTGATTTGGTTTTCGAGTTGAATTTCCTTTTTCATGCATGGCAAGTGCATGTGCATTTGAATACTTTAAAGAACCCATCTTGATCAACTTATCCCGATCATGAATAAGAGACTCAATAAATGCATCAAGTTAGGGAACTTTCCCTTCTTACCCTTAGAGATAGAAGGGTCATTTGGGGGGATATAGATTTCATGTACTTTTCTTTGATCTTGATCTCTTGCCTTCCCTCGTGAATTTAGATTTTTCATTTGGTTTCGATTTGGACTTTCCTTTTTTCATGCATGACAAGTGCATGTGCATTTGAAGAATTTAATTAACCCATCTCGATGAGCTTATCCTACTCATGGATGAGGAGACTCAATAAATGCATCAAATTTGGGCATTTTCCATTTTTCTCAAGTTGCAAGTCTCATTTTGTGAAATGTAGAAACGAAAACAACATATTCAGAGCCTAATTTAGAAAAAATAGAAAGGATCAATTAAGCTTGTTGTCTTGATTTATCGATCCCGCAATCATGTAGTTGTAGAATCAATGATTTAAATTTCATAAAGAAATCTTGAATTTTCTCAAAGCTATTTGGATCTAAGGAATTTAGCTCATTTTCGAGAATATGAGCCTGCATCTCACCGTACTTTCCAAATAAATTTTCCAAGGTTGTCCAAACCTCATTCAGAGTGTTGCACGTGTCCACATGGAAACACAATGATGGAGATATGGATAACAATAGAAGACCAAAAGACTCGGCCATCTTGTTGAATTATTTGGATTTTTGAACGACGGAATTTGGTTCAGCTTCCGTATTCATAACTATCCGATACAAGCCTTTACCTCTGAAGTGAAGCAAAATCTCTAGCTTCCATTGGAAGTAGTTATACGGAGTAAGAATCACTGATGATGAGAACTCCAATTTTTTTCACCTTGTAGATGTAGCAACAATTGCGAAAGTTCTCCAATATTTTAATATGCAAATCAAATCTTCGAACAATTTCCAATTCTTTGCTCTTCAAACCTGCAAAATATTGTTCATGCACCTTCTCCTAACCCCTGTAGCTCTGATACCATGTAAAATTATTAAAGCACAAATACGGATCTAATTGAAGAATGATTGCACAAATTTGTGAGAATTGAAAAAGGAAATTTGGAATTGAGAATGAATTTGATTCATCAATATTAGTTTGAGAATCAATACATAAAGCAACTAAGTTAAGCTTAGTTCTACATGCAATAACTATGGATAACTAAAGCTAACTGAAGCGAAGTGTGCTCTATGTTCTATTAATGTGCACATGCACCACACGCAAGCACTAGAGTTAATTAACTAGCTAAAAACAAGTGCACATCACATGTAAGCACTCAAATTAACTAGCTAAAAACAATAACTAGAGTTGAACTAAAGCGAATTAAAGCTAACTATGTGCATGTACACCAATATCTTCTAAAATGCGCTCCTTCATACACTTTTTCTAGGGCGTCAAGATTGCTATCCACCGAAGCTTCGATACCCGTTGATGGGAAATCATAGCACACAGAGCGGGTTTGAGAGGTAAAAATTAATGTACAACTCAAAGAATCCGAGTGGAGCACATCGGATTCAGACAGAAATAGCATAACACAGAATTTATTACAAATTCAGAAACATGACAGACTGATCATAAAACTGGAAGAAATCACAAGATTTTTAGTCTTTCTCAGGTAAAGGCAAGGGCAAAGGCAAGATTATAAATTTAGAATTTGCTCATTCTCTATGTGGATTACAGATTTTGGTCGGCGTGGTAGAGGGTCAGCTATGGACGGGGGCACAGTAGGTGGAGAGCCAGCACCAGCGTTGGAGCAATATGCGTCGGATTTTGTATTTGGCTTTCATTAAATAAATAACCCTTCTTGAGTGTGACCGTGATTGAAAAGCCCCTAAACATTAGCAATGTTGTTCCATAGGCTGATTTGACACAATAAATGTATAGATACATAGCAATTATCTTGCACGGCAGAAGAACATACATCACATCAGCATCTACTCATGGTATCTAAATCGATTATGAAGAATAATTGAAACTATGGAAAAATGGATGGATGGAGGTTAAGACAAACGAAATGGTATAGGAATCAAATGAAGCAACACTTATTTGGATTTTTTAAATTGTTGTGCATTTTTCATAAGTGAATCCAAATATTTGATAAAATGGTCATTGCTATTGAAATAGTTATGAGTAATTCAGAGTTAAGAATTTGTAAAATCAAGAAAAGAGTGGTTTGTAAACTTTTAATTTTTATATAAAATTGAGGGATGTTCTTATATTATTAAATCTCTATCATTAATATTTTTTCATATTTTAAAGTATAGTTGTCAAGCTTTAATTTAAATTCAGATTATTATAAAGATTTCAATAAAAAAAAAATTATTTGAAAGCAAATGGACAATATACATCTTAAAAACTAGGGTTTTGAAAAAAAAATTATTGTATGAAGAATATTTTAAATTATTTTTTTCTAAACTTATTTTGAATTTTGAATAACATCCAATAAACTACATTATATAATAATCTTACAAATATAATTCAGAAAAAGAAAAAAATTAAAAATAAAAAAATAAACTCTTTTTTAATACTGTTTTATTTTTAAATTCGAATCTAAAATATTTTTCAAATTTCAAACTGATTTATCTAAAATCCTTCATAATAAATAGACATTTTTTAAAAATATTTAAAATTCTATAAAATTAGTCATTGCAAAATTAACTCCTATTACAAATTAACAAAAAGTTACCAATTCAATGTCACATATTCTTCCATTTCCTATTTTCTTGACTTTTTAACCCATAAAAACAATAATGAAATTGGAAAATTGTAAACTAACCACCTCGGATTTTGAGTCATGTCATTCTTCAATTAACCACAAATAGAATTTTATAATATTATAATTAACTAATTTTAGTGTTTTTTTTTTTTTAAATTCAATTTGGACTAATTTGGTAACTATATTTTAAAGAATAGAAATTGTGAAAGTTTTTTTTAATGGAAGTTAATTGTATTAAATATGAAAAAAATAGTTTCAGTTTTCAATATAGATATAATTTTTCATATTTTAAAGAATAGAAATTGTGAAAGTTTTTTTTTGAAATAGACAATAATTTAAGAAGTTAATTGTTTTAAATGGAAAATAAAGAAGAAAAAAAATCAAATTTTAATATAAATTTAGATTTAAAACAAAATTACATGAGAAAAATAAATAAATAAAATTATATAAAAATAAAATTAATATAATTCTTTTTAATTAATAAATCAAATTGCACCTATTTGTAAATAAAATATTTTTGTATTATTTTTATCACTCAAATTTAATAATTAAACATATAATTTAAATCTAATATACTTCCCAATTTTACTGTAAATTTGTTCATCTTTTCTTCGTTAAATCTTTTCAACTGACAGGTAAGATCAGGTCAGAATCTATCCCCTTACCAGTGGAGACGTGCACGAGAATTTGAAGTTTACGGCACCCTTTCGCGAATTCCACAATATTCTTAGCTCCCTTTGTGTTGACATTGAGCGAAACATCATATCTACGTGGTGCGAAAAGGTAAAGTTAGGCTTTACATTCAAATACAGATGCTTTCCTAGAGCAAAGAGTAATCAGGTTGCCAAGAGGAAATATAAACAAACCTGTTATCAAACACGGTGTTCGCTGCAATATGTACAATGGCATCCAGATTTTCCCAGAGTAGTTCTCTACTGCTCTCCGTGTAAATTCCAAGATTATGATCCGTTGCAATGTCTCCAACCACGGGAATAACTTTCTGGAATATGAAGCTTTCGAAGCTGTCTCCATGCTGCTCTCTCAAAGTTCTGAAAAGCTCGAGTTTCAAAACCTGTGATTCATAGCGAAGAAATGGCATCATTCGTAGACGGAGCACTGAGCAATTTATGAGTAGGAAGAGTACTGAGATTTGTTACCTCAGTTTTGAATCGGATTTTGGCAGACTCGGCATCATTCGCCCTAAGCAAAACAAAAATGCTGCTAATCCCGGGTTGTGAGCGTAATATTTTTTCGATGAAAACTGCATCAAGTGAAGAGCAATTAGCTTCATTATCGTACAAACCTATCTCTCTCTCTATATATATATATCAGAGTAAAAGTACTGTCTGAAATATTTTCTACTTTTTCCGAGGAAACCGGTCGATCCAGTCACTAATATGTTCTTCTCACTGAGAAAACCAAGAACATTTGACGCCATCGCTCGTATTTTGATAAATCTGCAACTGGCACATAAAACTATCAGTAACTACGTGTTCATCTCAGGCTACCTGTTTTATTATGTCCGCATGCACAATTATATTAATGAAAGGCAATAAACAGTATGAAACTTACAATCTGCACCCCATTCGCAGAGACAAGTGAGCACTATGAACAAAACGATACTTACAAACTACAGTTCAGTAGCAGAGGAAAACGCAAGGAACAAAATGATACTTACAATTTGCAGTCCAGTTGCAGAGAGAAGCGAGCACAAACAACGGATGAAGGTCAAAGGCCAAGCATATAACCATATAAAAAACGTAAAAAAGCCTCCGCTCAAGCTGTCAAAATACAAATGTGTATAGACTAAATCACAAGCTTTACAAAGAACAACGTAGCGAGTATCGTGAACCACATTAAAAAAATCCTGGACGATTGCCTTTGTATAATTAAACTGAACCACTATTACGAAGTTCTGAAAATCTCCAAGACAGTCTTAAACGCAGGTAGTTTATTAAATATTTAAATTTTACAACGCTCAATAATGTGGTAATGAGTTCGAACTCATTTTTAACGACTGCGCACTGATTTGATTTTTAACTATAGATAGTGATATTTCAGTTTATTTTGATATTACAACGCTCAGTAATGTGGTAATCAATTCGCCTTCATTTTCAACGACTGCGTACTGATTTGATTTTTGAAGTATAAGATAGTGAGATTTCATTGAAAATAAGATAGTGAGATTTCAATGAGTGAGGGAATCAATTTTTATTGTTTTTTATGTTTTTTTAGTGTTTATATAATTGAAATTAATTGAATTAATTAATTTTTTTAATATTTAAATGTATTTATTTTATTAAAGAATGATGATACTAAGTATTTATTTAGATAAATTAAAAATATAATATTTTTGATGAATAATATATATATATATTGGTTTATTAGTTTATGTGAATCTTGAGATGAATAATTTATCAGTATTTAAGTAGACAAAATCAGTCTGCTTTACAGTTAATGTGGCATATATCAACATTTAGTGTGACTAATAAGTAATCAAAATCATTCTGAATTATACTAGTGTGACTATACCAAAATTTAGTGTGGCTAGCTTTTTACTAGTTTGTTACATTACATCACTAAATATTTTAATAAAACACCTTTATCACCTTCCTTTTATAAATAGAAAAATAAATCATATATATATATATATATAGGTTTAATAGAACATTAAATAATTTTATTTCTGAAAACAATACAACATGAATTTCTAAGCTTATCAATGCTCAAGCACTTCACAGTAACTTGGATGGTGCAGGAGATGGTGAATCTCAGTGTGATGAAACACATGTGGATGATAACTGCAAAGTGAGAGGTACATTGGTGCATTTAGAAGCAATTGATGAATTTGGTAAAGCTCAAATTGTCAATGAAATTGACAATGAGCATATGCATGCTATCAAGAAATATGACAGAAAGAAAGCCAAGAATATGAAGTGCAAAAAGCAGAGCAAAGAAGATTGGTTGAAGATATAATGATGTAGCCGCAGTCCATGGTTGGTTAAACACATATTTGAAGATGAAGAGAAAGGTATAGAAGACAAGATCAAATTGTTTTTCAGCACAAATTCAAGACAAGTCAAACAAATATTGCAGTAACAACAAGTGAAGAAAACCTATAGCAAGAAAGTGCAACAAAGAATGAAGCAATTTAGTGGATATAGAACCTTTGAGAAGAGAAATAGAAAATGCAAAACTATAAAAGTTTTGGGTCATTGTAAGCCTAGCTGAGACATAGAGCATGTGGCAACTTTGAGTGATAATTGAGTCAAGTAACTCAGCTTTGAGAGCATTGAGTCAAGTCTAGTTTAAGTGATAAATGAATTTAGAGAGTATGTATATGTCAAGTTATATTAAGCCAGTAGCTAGTCAAAAAAATTTAAATACCAAATTCATTGTAATTAAGTAATCTAAATCAAATTTGTGAAATCAATATAGAAAAGCGACACCTCATATTATTTGTGTTAAATTGTGTTCTACTCTACCTTTCCCCAACATTTATGTGTGTTACGTTAATTTTACTACATTTATTATTCAAATCACTATAGAGATTTGTGAAGCATCCCCTCCATGTGACGGAATTTTATGACGTTCGGCTTATGGATATTTGCTACAACGCTTTATATTTAAATATTTTATATTTTTTATATTTAAATATTTTTTATTTTTAATAATGTAAAATGATTTTAACATTTAGTCATTAATTTATAAATATCAACCTTTTCATACTATCTTTTTTTGGTTTGTGAAATGAGTATGGTTGGCTCCAGGTTCAACGGGGCATAACCCGGAAATTGAAAGATGCCGTTGTCTTTCTGTCTGAGCCGTTGCTTTCCTACAGCTTGCGTTCTCTGTCCAACACGAGCGAAAATATTCCGTGTTATTTCACCATTAATATATATATAAAAGGAAACATATATATTCATTTTTAAAACTATGTTTCTTCTCCTACTAACAAACATATATATAGCGATAATATGAATAAATTTCTGTAGAATTATTTCCATCCGCAGAGGTTACTTTCAGATTTAGGTGAACATAGAAAAGTATGAAAAGCCAAAACATAAAAAAGTTCTCAATAAATTCCTCTATGAAAAGCCAAAACATAGAAAAGTATGAAAAGCCAAAACATAAAAAAAGCTCTGAATAAATTTCTTCTGGATTATTTCCAGCCTTAGAGGTTACTCTCATATTTAGGTTAATATTGACCAAAAAATATGAAAAGCCAAAACATAGAAAAGTTTAGAATAGGCATACAAACAAAGATATATAAGATTAAAATATGAAAAGCCAAAACATAGAAAAGTTTAGAATGGGAATACAAACAAAGATATATAAGATTATTTAGGTAAGAGAGATTAAATTTGAAAAAAGGAGTTATATTTCAATTTTAAGTGTTTATTTTATTTTAGTGTTTTTTAATATTGATAAGTTAAAATAAGTTATTTAAAAGTGTGGATTTCAAAACTTTATTTTCAATTCCTTACTCATTCCTTAGATACAAAGAAATTATTGTTCTTTCTTATAAGGTTGGGTCACACCAACCATTAAAATGACTTTTACATCATGGAGTGCCTTAACACCACACTTCATCATCATCTATGTTTAGTCTAGTGGGTAATTGCAATGGGTAAATAAAATACATTATTATTTTAGGGATATCACTGGAATATCCCTTTAAAAAAAATAAAAAGAAAAAACAAAACTAGAAAACTATTTAAAACCTCCTACAAGAGTTTGTCATAAAATAGATATAAAATGTTTTTCTATAAGTATTATTTTATGGATATCACTCCAATGTCCAATTTAAAAAATAAAAAAATAAAAAAATAAAAAACTAGAAAACTATTTAAAACTTCTACAACATACTTTGTGATAAAAGAAATATAACTTACTAGAATTTTTTTGCCATAAGAATTATAGGCCTAATGATTGGTCATATGCATTTGTAATGTACAATGTTGATTTTATGCAACAAGGTGATACCATAAAACACTTGAAGTTTCCCTCTAGGAGAGAAGACAAGCAACTCAACCCTCAAAAAAATATCCCAAGGGAACTGAGCATGGAAATTATTGGAATGATCTACCTCCACCAAAGATTCGTCCCATAGTTGGATTCAGTCTCAATGAAAAAAAGGGTCTCCTAAATAATGCTAATGATTAGTCCTTGTAGAAGAAAGAATTACAGTCATGAAATCTTCATCATCATCCCCTTGAATAACAATCTCAATATTTAGATGGATTAACCCACTTGTAACAAGATAGTGTTGGAGGTTTTCAACCTTCTATAAAGAGTAATAACCTTCAGAAATTGGCAATTTGGACTGATGAACTCACTCCTTCAAAAATGGCATTATTTAGCTTCCGTTGATAATGAAACCCCTTTGAAATTTAAACCCTTTCTTCAATGGATGCCTGGTGTGGAAAGTTGAAGGGTAACCTTCACGAATTCAATCTTCATATATGAGTAGATGGATATCCAATCTGGCTTATGTACACATGAATTTCTCAGTGCAAATCGACCTCTTCTGATGTTCAACACAGATTTTGGCACCTTATGAAGTAAAAGTTTGGCCAACTTTGGATTTAATATTCAGCTCTAAGAAAATTATTTTATGCTTCTATCCACTCTTCTTGAAATATGCGAGATCTTGAAGAGAAAACCTTGATCCAATCTTGAAAACCTCAATCCTTAGGAAAATTATTTAGTAGCTTATTTAGGCATGCTAAATGAAACTTCTTTGACTTTCTACAAGGATAATTACAATAAGACCTCGATCTATCAAATAAACCTTTTTTAAACAATTACAACCTTCATATCTCGTATTCTTCCTGCAACAACCTTCCATTATTAGTTTTAAAACAAATGAATAATGGATGAAACTCTTCTTACACAAATCAACTAGGGTGGCTATGACTATATGTTAAAATTGGAAACTAGGTCCAAATTACACTTTTCTCTCCTTAGTTGATGGAGATAATAATTCCATTATATTCCTTTTTCAAGAGGACTAAAATAGATATAAATATTGTTCCATTTGGATAACATAAAATATGTGTTCATTCAAATAAATTTTGTGAGTCTTGATTTGGTCTAGGAAAGAAAAATTCTAATTTTAATTTTAATTTCGCCTCCAAAGTTTTATGTCTAAAGTGTATATAAGGAAACTCTCCTCACCTCATTTTGACACATCAATCATGAAGGATGTGTCTGCGATTTGGTCAGCATTCAATTGGGTGCACCATGGTCTGGATTATTCTAAGGCAGCGTGGGTGGAAGTGTATTGCTTGAGTTCTGGTCTCAACGGGTCTGAATTCATGTACACAATTGCGTTATGGTTTAGGGATTGTTTATGGTGGGTTTCTCTTGCAACAAGAAGACTATACTGAGGGGTATCCCTTACACCTAAACTACAGGTCTAAAGACATTTATTCAGGTGCCCATCAACTGTAAAAAATTGTTGATATTATCTCCTAGACAATTGGTGATTACTGAAAGGTATTCAGGTATATTGAAGGACATAATTGCAATGTACATTTGGTCACATTGTTGAGAAAGCCTACTTGTGGGCTAATTTTGCATGTATCTGGAACCCTATTCACAGTCCATTCTATAAGGTCATGGATCAACTAATAGAGCCAGCGAAGGAAAGTTTATGAAGGATAAAGAGGGACACAGTTGAAATAATTTCCCTTAATCAAATCTAGCAGTTATGTACAGGTGCCCTAACCAGAGGATTGATTAGGTCCAAGAGCAATGTTGTTTTCGGCAATTTATTATTTTCCCATCAATGAACTCTCTATTGAACACTTGATTTTTGATAATAAGATGAATAATAAAATGAATTGATCAAGGATTTTCCCTATCTTGAGGTTTTTTCCTGGCTTGAGCCATATCTATGTGTTCCTTTGTCTTGGTATGTCTTCTGCTCGTTCATTCAATGTTATTTCATTATTTACTATCATATGATGATTATGATGATTAATATGATTCCTTATGGTCTAATGGAATTAATTATGGGCTTATGAAGTAAATATCTCAAGAAAAGAACATGCTAACTCAAAATTAACATGATATTAGAGTGAAGATAAGTCAAGCCCAAGAAAGAGTTTCAGATGAAAAATTCTCTGAGGTTTGTATGCAATGTGTTTGAGAATCCTTCTTAGCTCTTAGCGTTAAACAAATTTCTTATATAGTGTTGTCAATATGTCTCTTAAGTTGCATTGTTTTTGGCATGTCAACGATAGGCAATAGGTAAGACACACTTGATTTGAGTTTGGAATGAAGAAGATGAAAAAATATCTTATGTAATGATGATAGAAACCAGTAATCTCAGAAATCTCATTGGAAACACCTCAATTCACAGATCATGACAAAAGAATTTACTACCAAAGATTTTCCTAGTAGTGATAGTTTCACGAATGATGAAGATGATACACTCTATGACATCTTCGTTTGGTTGGAGTTTATGTTTTCATAACATAATCACGGGATCTTACTTTCACACCATGACACATGTCTATTATCCATGTGTTCGTCTCTGCATTTAGTAAGTCAAATGTAGATTGTTATGGGAGAGTATTACTAGATGATCTTAATTCACTAGTCTAAACCTCATCATCATTGTAAGCTCATCGCAGTCTCACGTTTGTCCTTTTGCATTACTATAATGATGACTTCTTCATATACATAATAAATTACGGAGGCTTTGATCTATAGTATTTCACTACGCAATTTTTCACTATATGGCATCTTTATGTCTCATCTCATAACAATGGATCTCACATCAGTATTTCGGTCCATCTCAGATTAGTAGTATTGTTTTTCATATCAAGGATGGCCTTCATTAGTTATGACTTCACCATCATCTCAAGTAAAACCTATTTGGCAATATACTGATATGGAATTACAATATGGAACGACATGTCTCCGTTTTGAGATTTTCATCTATTTAATTCTACTAAAAGGCTCACGGAATCACATCTCTTTGGAACAAGTATACACATTTCTTATTTCCTCAGAACTCTCACTCTATGACATTACTCAATGGATTGGGTCTTTTGATTATTGGATGTGCATCATTTTCATGCACTTAGTCTTCAAATGTTTCTATAGCTCCTTGTATATCCCACATCTCTTGGATATGAAAAGGCCTTGTTTTAGAATCACTATATATGTCACAGATTCCCATTTAATGGAAAAACATAGGTAAAATTTTCCACTATATGCATCATTCTTTTTTTGTGAGATCTAAAGGTTGTATGACAAAATGTCTTAAAACCTTCTTACTATGTGGTGTTAAAGTGGAGTAAACCACATATCTATATTGACATGTACAAGTGGATTTATGGCCACCATAAATACATTTATGTAAGTTTGCACCATAAATACAACAAATTCAAAGTAATTATTTTCTATATATTTTATTTCAATTATTTACTTTTTATATTATTCTCATGAGATAAAAAAAAATTGTATTATTCTCAATTGAGATAAATATTTTTTATATTATTGTCATATAAAATTAAAATAAGGGTGAATCCATGGAGGTGGGTTACTATTTTTTAGAAGAACTTGTGTTCCAAAGGTTGAAAATGTAGCTTTGTGAGTGTATTTTTTAAGCCCTCCATTAAGCTTTTAAAAGGTACATCTAGGGCTAAATAAAACCCTCAATTAAACTACACGGCTCCATCGTGCTATGAAGCTTGATGGAGACACATAGCTTGATAGAGCTATAATATGTACATATGGCATTAAATTTTACTTCAACTTATTGATAGTGTTTTATGGGCTCATGTCATTGAGAAGCCAATAGTATTACACATGGTTTAGTATGGTTTTCATTTTTGTAATATACTTAGTATATTTTTTATTATTTCATTACGTATATGTATGTATGTATTTTTAGAATTTTCTCATCAAAATTTCAGCTCTCATTGAGAAGGTTTTTCTGCCATGGTATAACTGTGTGTTCCGGATTGGATCCAGGGATAAAAATGATTAAACTGTAAAGGTCGTAAATTTGGTTCTTTCGTGGTAAACCCTAGGGGTTATAGATCATAGATCCTTCCTTCATAATTGGATTTTTTTTACAAATTGACATTGTTTTACATCTTGACATTGTTTTCGTGATGGTAGCATAGATCCAGATCTCTGTAGTGGGGCTAGATTTTTGGTGGATCTGCATGTTTGGTGCCTCCGAAAGGTCAGTTCCTCGATAATTCGGTTTAGGAATTTGATTTAGATTTTGAACCTACCAAGGTCTTCCCTCCTTTAGGTGATTACAACAAATTTCTGCACAATTAATAGTAAATACCAATTATGGCAGTGACGACAGTTTCCTCCAACCGAGGACCTTGATGGCCCATCTCTGAAAATCTGACTCTCATTAGACCATCAGCAACCAAGGTCAACTAGGATGAGGAAGGATTGGGAAGCAAGTAATTATATATGATTCTACAATGCGCAACAAATACACTAGATCCAAATTTGTATCGAATGTCATCTCAGGGATGAATACCTACTAGTCCAGGGCCCATGGCCACAAATTAGGTCTAGTCAATATGATCTGCATTGAATCGTCAAAGAGTGAATCAAGTACTAGGGGCAGAACCATATAAGGTTTTACCACTAACAAGATATGCTCAACAAGGTTTGGAAATTGGGGAGGGGCGAGCAGTATAATTCTGCACCTGAATTATACCATCAATATTTCTAAAATCTAACGTTTTTTGTACATCACATGCAAACTTTCTTTGAATCTACAATTTTTTTGGTACAACACATGCAAACTCATATGATGAGGCATTCCAGCACGCTATAAATTGAAGAAAAATCATTCTTTGTGCAAGAATGGCAGATCATTCTCTCTACAATCTCTTATTCTTTAGATCGTCACACATGAATGGGTGGGTGACTCATCACTGCTCTAATATTATTTGTTTATATGATTTTTTTTTTACTTTGAGCCCTTCTGATATGCTCTAGTTTCAACACTCTACTTAAGCCCTTAATCTTCATGAATTCTATACAAATACAAGGTAGCATTGGTGAAGACGTGGATAAAATTTGTAAACTTAGACAATTAGATAATATGTTGCCGCAACACAAATTTTGGTGGTTCATGGATCTAATTTTGTTGGAGGGATTGTCTTCATCATAGAAAATGGAAAGTTCAGACACCACAAAGGTACAATTCCTTTGTAAAACCTTAAACAACCTTTAGTTGAGTAGAGCTTTGGGAATCCATCAACCCTAAAATTTCTCCTACCTCGGCTAATATTGTAGCCATGGACTACTTTCAGAAAATTTGAATGCGAGTAATCTATAGACTCCAGAACTTCACCACCTATGCTCAGACTTAAACCATCAAGAAACAATCAGAACAATAGAAGTGCATGAATTTGAGTAAAGACACTTATTCTTTCAGAAAATTATACAAATAATTCTTCACTTCCAACGTGAACTCTGCAGCGGTCGGTGGTGATAACTAAAGGCATTACTTACTAATTATAGCCAACCCAAGCTCAAAGCTAAAATCCATTTATGAAGCTTTTTTCATCATCCAAGAAATGAATAATTGGATTAACTATATTGTTTCATACGTCCCTGTTAATCCAAATATTCTACAGACAATTCTCACTCTTTTTCAATGAGTTATGCCATAGAAGGCAAGAAGGTGCATGAAATTTATGAATGACTACCTTCACCTTGTCAACATAAAAAAATATCAACCATCTAATACAATAATATATAGGACTTAATGTTTTATTCTTGATCATCATTTTGATGGATCATTTAACATAAAATTTGGTAGATTTCAAATATGTCAGAGCAGAAATCAAAAAATTGTAATCCATGTAGTTATTTTTTCATAAATGTAGGGAAAGTATTCAAAATTCGCATTTGTTGGACTTCAAAAACCAAAAAAAAAATCTCTCAATAATTCTATTTTATTCATTCTCTCTCAGGTGGAACTACATTCAAATGGTGAAGGGTGGGATCAATGTTCATTAGATATCCAAATCACATTGGCGGGAAATTCGTTATAACATTATAAAGAAAAATATTCTCTAGAACATTATATTATGTTCATTCGCTTAGGTGAAACCACATTTAAATTTCTCTAACACTCATCACTCCATCAAAATTTCATTCCAGATGAAACCACATTTAAATAAAAGAAGAAGCTTTGCATGTGCTAATTTTACTTCTTTTTGGAGTTTTTCCACGAGAATGTGATTCTTAACTGCTCATATTTCATGTACCCTCCAAAAATATTAGTTATAGAATCAATCAATCATTATATCATCATGTTGTATCTAAATAATGTGGTGGGATATATTATAAACAAAGAAAAAATGTTGGTCTTGATATATGTTACAGTTAACTGATTATAGAGCTTTAAGAAGTCTTACAAATAAATGGTATATAGATTACAATTAATTGATTATATTGATTTATGCAATGTTACAAATAAATGGTATGATGTATACATTCTATCAATTTTTCCTTTGGGTATGATGTATACATTGTATCAAATTTTCCCTTAGTAAATCTAGGTTATGTCTGAACTTGAATTTTAAGAGCTTCAAAAAGACATAGAGAAATGTCAGCAATTAGCGGTGCAGAAGCACCTAATGCAAGGAAGATTAGAGTCTTATGATGCTTGACTTTATATAGGCCAACAACATCACAATAAAATTTCTTGAAGTACTCGTACAAGCCAAACCTGCATCCACCTTGGAAACAGTATCCAAAAATCTTCCCTCCCCAGCCTTTTCATAGGTCAGTTGGACCTTGTTCCCTCAATATAACGCCAAGCCAAGAATAAATGTTTCTATATTTAGCAGGATTAACCTGCATGTTGACATTCAACATGTCTAATGGAGTGGTGAGAAGGTGTATGGTGCCAACACTAAACATTCCACCAACATCACAAGTGGCATAATATTTGGGGCTAAAAATTCGGATCCACTTTGCTTCCGAACATCCATATATACACTGATAAATCATATTTTAACCCTGTCAAATGCCTAACCGCTTGCTTCTTCTCAACCAATCAAAATTTTTCTACATGGATCAGAAACAATCCATATTCTTATGTGAAAAGAACCTTATCCTACGTTGTATCATCATAGAATTTTTATTTAGGATTCTAAGAGATGGCATTAAATTAAAATTCCAAGATTCAAAAACTTATTGTTATTTCATCGGAGCACTTTTCACATGTTTGGAATGTATTATAAATTACTCTCAAATTTTATACAATCTTCACATAGTTTTTATGTATTTTGCAATGCATCTGTTGCATAAGGAATTTAAATCTAGGAAGAGCTATTCATACCAATAAAAATTAATTTAGTTATTATTATTATTTTAAAATAGCTATTATTAATATTCTAAAATTCGTAGACACAATCTCTCAATGATATTGCATCTCAATTTGTTCTTTTGTTCTCTATCAAGTCATGAAATTGGAATTTGTGAAGCCACAACATATACCCTGCATGGGCATTTCCTTGGCATCAACGTCAAATAAGGTTCTCTTGCCATCACGTGAAAATAGGTAATCTCCAAAGAGTCTAGAAATTATAAATAGGTTTTTATTTCTGATAATTCTACATATTAATCATATTAGATTGATTTTTAATTTTAGTTATTTTACTGTGGACAACTAATCAGAGTAGAAAAATGGAAAAAAAAACTAGATTATGTAGTCTAAATGCCCATTACACTTGTGTCCAATTGCAAAGATATATTGAATGGTGATTATGGCACTGATACCGTTAATATAGAGCGCAATAGTTGTGTCAAGTCGCTTTTATGATCCCATTATATATATATATATATATATATATATATATATATATAATTTTGCAAATGTGAAATGGAACATTTTGATGTATATTAGAGTTTGAAATATTTCTTGGAATAAAGGTTGTCTTCCTAGAACTACAGAAATAGGTCACTAGAATGTTAGGCTCTAACTATGAGATTATCTATAAGAATGGAAGACAAATACCTAGTGAATGAGGTTCAATAATAATGTTCAGTAGATTTCAATATAGTGCACATGATCCACTAGTGATAGGTTGGCCCGCATGCACATCTTAGCTACACTTGGCAGAATGATGACCTCGACTATCAAAGGTGTATTTTTCGTTTGGGATTCAATATTTACATCTGGAATGTTATTTTAATATGAGTCCTCTACCATAATAGGTCACTCTGAATTTCAAAAAACATATGAACGTATATGTATCCATTCTCTTAAGAAGGCACAAAGATGAACATCCACATCTTTGTGGTTGAATATGACTTTTTCCAATGGAACAAAGGGGAGATTATGAAACCTATAGGAGCATTACAACCTTTACCCATTCTAGCCTTTGTCATGTGGAATGACATTTCTATGGTATTCATTGTGGGGTCATTGAAAGTAGGCAACAAATTATCATGGTAGTTTTTTTTATTTTCTTTTTAAATATGCTCACTTTTGGGCCTTACAACACCCATTCAAGGCCTCCATTGTAGCATAGATCTTCATGGAAAACATTTTAAAACTCAATGGAATTCGCAAATA
The DNA here is from genome assembly GCA_034641835.2 of Pinus albicaulis. Lineage (NCBI taxonomy): Eukaryota > Viridiplantae > Streptophyta > Pinopsida > Pinales > Pinaceae > Pinus > Pinus albicaulis. Next base: position 97,057,396 of record CM076580.1, read on the forward strand.
AATTTTGGATGATCATGTATCCACCTTCACTAGAAAATTATTATAGTAATTATTTTAACTTCAAAGTATTGATTTGAATCTCAACATGACATCTCACTACAAAACATACGATCAGACATTAGCATTCAACAATAAATACCTTGTTTTTCCTTGGATCAATATATATAATGGGTTTGGTGGTTATCCTTGAATGAATGATGGTAAAATACCTCCTATCATTGTGGTACTCAAATGACCCCCTTTGAGGTAGTTTATGGAAAAAAAATTCCAATCAATGATCTCCTACTTACCATGATTCTCTAAGCTTTAGGAGGTGGACAACACCTTGGTAGCTTAGGTTAACATTACTTGTACCCTTGAGGATAATTTATTTTTGGTGCAAAACATAATGAAACAACATGTTGATTAATATGCCTTTAAATTTCACTTTGAAGAAGGGGATAAGGTGTTCCTAAATCTCCAACTCTATAAGAATATATCAAATGTATTGGCCCGGTGGCTTAGAAATTGGATTTTCCCATCCATTTTGAGTTCCATCCAGTTTTTCATGTGTCTTCCTTGAAGAAAGTGGTTGGGACCAATTGCAGAGTTCAATCTAGCCTTCTTGAACTAGATGAGAATGGTTCCATTTGGTTACAGCTAAAGGATTTTTTATAAAAACACAATTGTTGTCTTCACCAATACATTATCTTGGAAGTATTAATCTAATGGAAGGATACAGAACCTAGAGGTGCTACATTGTAACCAATAGAGATTTTCCACAATTTTTTTCTTTTCTAGCTTTGGGGACAACACTGCTTTGTAAGGAGGAGGTCATGGTGGGGTCCCACCCTAACTACCCTTGCTTGGAGAATAGGTTGTTACTTAATGTATTAGGCCCACAAGGTAGTAGAGTGTGAAATAAATAAATGTAAGTTGACATGGTTAAAGAAGGCCTACTAGTATATTACAGTAAGTTGGCCTTGTTAAAGAAGGTCCACCAAATAATAACATTAATTGGGTTCTCTACATGTATGAGGTCATCCCTTCCTATCCATTCTCAGAAGTATTCCTATAAGGTTGTAGTGATGAATATTTTATTTTCATGTTGATAAATGAATTTGTATTAACGAGGCCATTAGATGGTCCATTGGTCAGGGAACATGATGGATTAATTAAGGAATATAATGGAGCTCAGCTTATCCATTTCTCTATTTTGTTAAAATGATTTCTATACTAGTTTCCGAGGTAGATGCATATATCATTCTTGTAAATCTATTATAACTGCACCTGGGGTCATTGGTACAACTATGAGTGAGGAAAACAACTAGAAGACTCGTTGGTGCAAACATCCCAATCCATGTTGAGAAGATCACTCTCAGATAATCATAGAATTATGTTGGAGCCCCGCTCTTCACCAACTCAATATGATTATTTTTCTCCTTAAAATCATGGAGTTTGGTATATTATGGGCATCAGGCCGTGCACATTAATTTTGTATACATGGGGTACGTGTATTTTCTATGTTATTTTGTTTCTTTCAGTGCAATAAAAAAATTATTTAATAATATATATGTCATGTGTGCACTTTTACATACTTCTGATTGAACCCATATAAATGAATTTAGTAGATACATATGTTTCTTGAAGGAAATCAATGATCATGTGTGTGTGTGTGTGTGTGTGTGTGTGCGTTACTATTTTGTTCATCTTTTGGTTGTTGATGTCATTTTTATATCTTCTAGGTTGTCTAGATGCTTTAATCCTTTGGTTCTCTAATCTATATGCAACTAGTATTGCCTAACATTCAGCTAAGAACCAAAGGGCTAAAGCATCCAATTCATGTTACTAGTGGACCATGTAGAGAACCTATTCAATGTTATTATTTGCAATATGTTTGAATGTTGTTTTTATTAATGTAAAAGACTCTAATTTGTCTCTCTTGTCAGGGTCCTCAAGAGTAGAGGTGTTTATATGTTGGTATGCAATTATTGCCCACATTTTTGAAAATTTACATCTTCTTCTTAAACTTGAAATCTAATTATGAGCATTCCTTGAACATTAATTTATTGTAGATTACATATGGTGATCCTCCTTTTTGAGTTGTTTATCAGTGGAGTGGCATGTTGGATTTTTTAAGAATTTTCAATGTGATGTGTTGAATGCTAACTTTCTATGCTTAATTTTGGTTTCTAATATGTTCTATGAAGAATTATTTGTTCTTTGTTTTCCACCTAGTACCTGGTTTCTATCTGTCCTTTTACATTAACCATTGAATCATTATGCCTTAAAAGGACACTGAGATTTTATCAGAGGAGGATACATTATCATATCAAAATAAATTGTATCCCAATGTGCTGAATGGATATGTACAAGATAAATAAGCCCAGTCAACCCAAGATTAAAAAGAATAATGGGTAAAAATTGACACTCATTGGGTAATTATCAACTTATGCTTTTATACAAGGGAAATGGTAGGATGTGCCTAAAATTATCTAACAATAAACCTTTATTCATAGCTTATTTTTGTTGAATTTGATTAATTTTGAGATCTATCTTATGTGACAATGTCTAAATCTTCCAATTGACTATCCTCCATTCTTTCTTGTTTGAGGAATCAAGATAGCTAACATGTTACAAACCACACTGAAACAACTTTAGTCTAAGTCTTTGTCAAACAAATATATTATAAAAATAAATGATTGGAACCAATTGCAAAAAAAATGAGAAATAATATAAAATAATCTTATTAATGTCCAATAGAGGACTAAGAAATAGTTCAACGATACTAGAGAATACGACTAGTTGTCTATAGGTTATGGGAGTGTCCATAACACTACTAGATGCTAAAAAACTACTAAAAAATGAAATATGTTGTAAATAAGACACATGAAAGATTTATTTTTGGTGCTTTAGTCATTTTATTATAGGTTGATACCTACACTGAGATTGGTGTTTATTAGGGTCATGTTGATGCTAATTATTTACAAGCAAAAATTTAATGTGTTTATTTTGGCTTTAATTCCTTGTACTCGGCTAAATCAACCTGACGATTGCCCTAATTTGCCTAAAATTTCATGGTTTATATTATTAAGTTTTAACATTTTAGAGAATTTTTCTTATTAGCTCAGGAAATCCCTACAAATCCTCACCAAAAGCATTTAGCTATTGTTTCTTTTTCATAGTTTTTTGAAGTTTCTTTGATGAATTATATAAACAAAGCAAGGATTTTTTACCTTGTTTCAATTCCTCAAATTTTGTTCTCTCATCTTCTAATGCTTGTATCTCCATTTTCTTTTGAAAAAAAATGACCTTCAAAATTTTTGTTTTCTACATCTCTATTTCAATTGCTTTTATTCAGCTTTTTTAATCTGGAATGACTGGACCAAGTCACTTCTACAATCATATTTTTTTGGAGGAATAATTCCAGTCACTTTTAGAGTGAGGAAGTTGGTATGTTGTCAATTCCCCTCATTTCCCCGCCCACCCCCCCACCCCCCACCCACTCCATATTCCATGGTGGAAGGTGGTATTAATTGTTTGTTGAAATGGAAGCTACTAACCTTGTACGACATAGAGGGAATGGATCCCACGATCTCCCTAGACATTAAATACTTAGTAATAAATGTTGAACCAACTCATATATCCCTTTGTGCTATGTAATATTATTTTATGATGTGACTCCATGGTTGAATCGAGCTTCAAGGTTATCAACATCAATGGATATGGGCATTAGTATCTTTCAATATTTAATAGTTATTTTCTAACTTTTTTTCTTTTTCAAGATTTTCTTAATCCCTTATGGCTAATATCTATAGGCCCTAAAAAATTTTACACACTCTCCATTATCCTCCTAATCCATATCTTGTTTAGTTGATTACCTCCATCTTTACAGTGCTCCCATCTGCTAGGGGCAGTAAGAGATAGGTTGATGACATCATTACTTATAGCTCTAGATCAATGCATACTAGAGGGACCACCACCCCTCCCTTGAACCTCAAATATTTCATGCCATTAGATCCCTTACCATCAAGAATATAATATTACCTAGACATCAGTAGCAAGTTATAGTTTCTAGAGAACAGTGGAGAAGAAGCTTCAAATCTTCCCCTAGTTCCTCTTCAGAGCATCTTCCTATCTCGATTTTCCTTCATTAGGCCTCTAATGTTTGGAGTGGTATATCTAGTGTATCATGGACCAGTACCTAGATCCTTTCCCTCTACACATCTCCCTTGTTTTTTGGCTTCCTACACTTGAATGTGAGGGTTTTCTCCTGTTTTCACTTATATATTTCATGTTTCTACATTACTTCTTGTTATTTATATATAATAATTTTTAGTACTCCTCATTTTTATTGAAATAATTGTACTCAACAGTCCCATTGACCTACTTATGCATTCATTTATTCGATATTAACATAATTATCTTATCAGTGTCTTTAGTCCTTTAGTGCAGCCATGTCTGGGTTGACAATTCTTGTTAGTGAGCAGTTCCCTACATTTTTTACACAAGTACAAGTATGATCAACTGAGTTAGGATTGATGTAATTTTACGCAAGAACCTAAATTATGTGATAATTGAATCCAATATTATGTATGATTTAGGTAGTCCTGATTCTAGGAAATATTGTATTGCTAGCCAATCCTCCTCCCATTTGGGCTTTCCTACAATGGTTAGTACTATATAATCAATCACACCCCTTCACTACCATAATAAAAATCCTTTGTCGATGGCTCCCATATCATTCCACCTTTTCACTTTATAGCACAATTCACAAGACTATAATTTGGTCCATAAAATCTCCTTCCTTGGATGGAAATAAATAGGGTTATGCTCATATCACACCTTTCTTCCTAGTTGGATTTCCATAAAAAAGGTGAAGTATAGGAAATGAATCAAATAGAGGCAGTTTCCTATATTATCACAATGCAAATATCAATAATATATTATTTCACCCTCTCAATTAGTGAGAATCCATGTAACCCACTATGACCTATGTCTTACAGTGTTTTCCTACATGTATGAGTGGAAGAAAATTGCAGTTGGATCTGCTTTTGACTATTATAACTTAGATGGATCTTATTATTTGGGTTTACTTCCTTCCTAGTGTAGAAATTATATGCACTAAGCATGCATATGTCCAAGATCCACCTGATCTCACACTATTTAACTTTATGAAAGATACTGAATCTATTCCACTTGTTAATATTTTGCGGAAACAATTAATTTCACACACATGTGAAGCATAAACAAAAATATTCAATCGCACATAACACAGTTTTTTTTTTAACCCGGAAAGCTTGAAGCTGAAAACCCCAACTATATATTATGTAACATGGAGATCATATGACAATCTCATACAAGCATACAAAGCTTATCACAAGCCCTTAGTATAGTACAATCGTCATACACTAATTAGGACCAATCTTGCAAATCCTTGCACCGATCTCTGCCTCCTGCTAGCCTGCCTCCACTACACAATCTCTGCTGAAGAATAGCTCTGAATGAATTAGAATTAATCCATCCTTGACTACAAAATCCTCATTGGCATCTCCACTGAGTGTGTGATGCAATCAATGCATCACTATAGTCACAACAGATAGTCTATCTTGCCCTTTCACCTATCTCTCCAATGGTCTCCACTGAAACTACCATGCACTGTAGTTAGCTGATGTATTGTTCAGTTATTAATGAGTTATTATTTTTGAAATAATTAACTAATTAATTCACTCCACTCTCACTAGTGTATCAATCAGTTAGACTAGATACAACTAGCTCAACTGAGTCTAACTGAGTTAAACTAAATACAACTCCATAACTACTTCTTCCAACTATGTCATAACTCTGCCACTTGAGTTATAGATGAGTCCTTCATGCATTAGCTCCAGTAAACCCTTAGGAATAGCGTAATTCCTTATGTTAGTTGATGTGCCACATCTGTGCACTGAACTTAAGTGCTCCAAGAGAATAAGTTGTTGTTTAGAGTTTGATTATTATTAAGAGCTAATAATAATCGGCATGCATCTATTTTTAGATTGACAATCTATAAATAGACTTCACCCAATATTCGAAAAATATAATTTCATCTATTTTTCCAACTTGACCAACCATCCACAAATAGGATCCTGTAACTTCTGAAATATGATCATCATGTCTAAAAATAGACATAGTGTAAAAATAGACTTGCACCAAAAATAGCCTGCGGGCCCACTTAGTGAAGGCAACTCTTTTCACTAAGCTCACCATCTTGTTGAATCTCAACACCTAGGAAATATTAAAGTATAACTAATGCATGACTTTAACGGATCCTGATTTTTATGTCTATATTCTTTTTTTGGTACTTTTTGATTCTCTTATATTTAGGGCCACCTCTCATAGTTGTTTGATGCTCTACCTATTTTTGCATGGTTGTGTTTTAGCTTCCATCTTAATTTTTTATATTTAGCATGCAAAACTCATTCATTGGTTATGATGTTTTCAACAAACTTGTAATTCCCCAACATAAACAATACTTACATATAAGAATTATTTATTATATTTTTTTCTTTGATCAATGCAATTGTTGGCTACTTTGAAGATATTGGTGATGAGGTTGGAGTATCATCAGACATTAATCCAAATGGTTTGCCTCCTTTTTTTTATTATCTTAGTCCCAATATACAGAAGGTATATCTCTAGAGAAATTTTTTTTGCATCCTTCAATGGTTGGAATTTTGGATGCTTCTGCAGAGGATGTTATTGAACATGGTGAATGGTAAGATCCATAACATGTAACACTTTATAAAAAAAAATTAATACATATTTAAATTCATTTAAGCATTTAAAATCTATTTTTATTTTCTTGTTGAAACTTAAAGTGCTTCCTTAATTCAATTAATATTTTTTGTACTCATGGAACAATTTTTCACATAAATTTGTAGTTTAATATTGTTTTTTGTTTCTTACAAAATTATATGCATATGCCTAGCACTATTATAGTGTTATTTATGATTTATCAACCCTATTTTAAGGGTTCATTGTGTGAAGAGACCTCTATAAAGGCACATATGTTAAGGAAAAGCAATATTTTAGTGGAGCATTCAGTATTTGAGCATTGACAAGAGTTCATTATGGAGAAACTTGTATTTGGGGATGAATATAAAATTGCAGGTTTGAAGCTAGATTTTGGAAAAAAAATTAGGGTTGATTTGCACCCAAGGTCATCATCATTTCATTTAGATTTATTAATTCATGGTTGGGCATCATATTGTACTGTTATAGTGGGAAAATGTTAGTTGTTAATGAGCTGAAAGAGAAGTGTGTTGACCTTCTTCTTGGTTGTTTATGTTATCAAATTTAAAAAATATTATTCAAGGTTGGTTATTCAATAAAAACATGTTTTATTTTCTCGCCTATGCCTAAATTGATATCTTTAAGATTCACTTGCATGATTGATGATCACTTTATGTGCATCGAGAATGGAAAGAAGATGAAACATATAATAAGAATAGTAGCTTGATTGTAAGAGAGTATTAATTCCTATGGTTTGTGGAAAATATGGATGAATGTTAGAATCCATATATATTGGAGTTGTATTGGTTTTTTAAATATATATTTTTCAAGTGGGTACATTCAATCCAATACATTGAAGGCGGTGTAAATGACAAAAACAATTCCAAAATTCCATTTGTTTGGCATATTTGAGATTTTTGGTGGGTATGTGGTGATATCATGCGAAAATGATACTATAGATCACAACTAGTTAAGGATGGACTCATTTTTATTTTTTGGACCCACAAAGGAGAGGCAAGGCCAAGATGCAACCCATTATGTCAGTAGGAGATTTACTTCTTATAGACCCTAACGATGGCATATTGAGGCATGATACCCACCCACATGTATGGCTAAACATAAGATAAATTTTTTTCTATTGTGATGAAATGTTCTGGCTAACTATCATACATTATGTATTATGTGTTGTCTTTTTCTTTCCATTTTTTTTAGAAGTTATCTACAACCTGAGATTTTTATCATGTCATTTAGTTAGCATGATTGTGCCAAACAATTTTTTGAAGATTGAATGATAAGTTTCTAAGGTGTTATTTTCTATGGTGACATTTTATTCGCTTTTTTTATAGAGTTCATCTAACCACATGGTGGCCACTATCGCTCCACTGAAGAAAACTTGTCGAGTTTCTTGATTTTCTAGAGAAAAATGGTAAACATTGCTGATGTTGAGGGTATACATCTTTTATATTTTACTTTAGTTTATAAAATTCCAGTGTTCATCATCTTTCATGCCTTATACTTTGTATTGTGTCTTCTTTCATTTTCAGAAGAGGAAATCAATATTGTTGGTAAGAAAAAATTCAAGAAAGAGGAGAACAATAATAATGGAGTGACAAATGCTAAAAGAGAAAGAGAAGAGAATCGGTTTAGTGATACCCTTAAAGCCAATATTCTGCATGAGACACACATATAAAAACTGATGGTCTAATCTTTAGAGTTGGTGAATTCACTTGCAATTCCTTGACAACACAATCATACTGTTTTGAAGTGACGAAACAATATCTCATGTGTAAATTGTAGTCCAATCAATATTTAGTTGGAAACTCATATTGTAATACTTGACATTTTATATAATATAATTTATGTGGTTGAAATTATTTATAGTTGCACTTGATATTATTTAGTATTGTAATTAACATATGTAATTTTGTCTTTTCATATTAGAAAAGCATGCACATTGTATGCCATTTTTTTAAATTTAATTTCAAAACCATACTAATTAATTTATGTTGATAAATAATGAACACATAAAATTAATATAAAACTACTACATTAGTAGTTTATATTGATTAATGGTAAACACACACAAAATGAATATATGACTAAATTAGTCGTTTATAATTATTATTAAATAAAGTAAATGAAATGAATATAAACTACTAAATCGGTCGTTTATATAATGAATATGAAACTACCAAAAAAATAAAGACTATTGCAAATGATAAATTTGTGATTACAAATAAGGACTAAATTTTTCATATATATGATTACTAGTAGCTAATTTACAGTATCTTATAACACGACTAAAATTTATTCATATTTCTTTGGTAATTAATTGGTTTTAAATTATGACTAAAATTTGCATATATATGACTATTAGTAGCTAATTCACAGTATCTTATAACACGACCAACTTTTTGGTTTGGTCATCAATTGGTTTTTTCAAGTGATCATATAGTAATATATTTTGTTTTATATTTGGTCATTAATTGTGGAAATAAATGACTAAATTAATGACCAAATGTATGACTAAATATATGACTAAATAATAAAATTGAGACAACCAATTAATGACTAAGATAAAAATAACTAAAATTTGGTCGCATTATAAGATACTTTAAACTAGCTACTATTGGTCACCGATTGAAAAATTGTCATTTATGAAAATTTTAGTAATTTCATTAGTAAATAATTAGCCATTTTGTACTAGTGATTAAAGACTAGAAATTAATCCAAGCACATGCAAATAAGAATTCATCTTATCGAATTTTAAATAAAAGTATATCCAAATAAGGTGGAAGAGGAAAATCTCTAACAATTGACAATGTTGGAAGCATTTGTAAATGAAACTAAACATCATTTTATGGCTCCACTTCACCCCTAAAAAAAACACTGATTACAGTATTTATTATAGCTTAAAAAAAGTTGATTCACTGCCAAAAAAGAAAAATAAACATAGATCAAAAAAACTTTCAGAATCATTACATACTCAAAAGCTACTAACTATGAAGGGTAATTATGGAAAATGATCCTTTGTTGCTGAGCTCATTAATGGAAGAAGATGAAACTCACAATGTACATGTTTTACCATATGAACCAATCTACCTTTAAAGCAATTTATTTTTTCCTGTAAATGCTTGTGACTCCTTTACAAATTTGTTAATTGTCCTGCATATGCCACTGGTTGCCTTAAAAATTATTTATGAATGAGATAATAACATTTGTTTTATCATGTATGTTTCTTAGTATCCGTTACACAAGCATTTTGAGATATGCAAGCTCATTACCAATGTTGCGTTGATCGAATGTAGTATCATTAAAATAAAACCTCTTGACAGGGCTATGATCTATAGCCTCCCACTGGAAAATGATTTGTAGGTGATGTTGTCTTGAATATGCTCATTCACCAACACCACCCCTCACTTTACCACATTCGTGTGGCATCTTGGGTTTTATGAGAGGACTGAAAAGACTAAAAAAAATAATGTTATTAATGATAAAAAATAATGAAATATTTTACATTAAACAAAATATCTTGTTAGCTAATAACAACAACACAGTTAGACTTGCATTGTAGTGAGCTAAGACCACGTCACAAAACAAAATGATAAGAATAAGAAAAAATAATGAAACGAGAGCATAGAAATGTTTTACCTTAGTTTTTAATTGAATTCAAAAATACCAAAATTAATTTCCATGTGTGAAATTTATCTATATTGATTTATTTAATTTGTCGGTTATACCCTACGTCAATGTAAATCACCACTAATTTAATCGTTTCTTTACTTTCAAAGTTAAAACTTATTTTGCCAATATTTTCACAAGCTAAAAAATATTTCCCTAATTTCAAAATATTTTCATAACTTAGTTTGAAAATTTGTCTATTTTTATTTCTAGTTAGCATAAGCATTTCTTCGGAAAATTGACATTTTGTAATGATTATTACTTTTTAAAAATTTATCGATATTATAAAATAATATTTTTTGTATTTATTTAGCAAATGTATGCATAAACATTTCTCTGCAACCAATTTCCATTTTGGCAGGGTAGACGGGTGTGAAAAAAGTAACATGTGCGGTAGAATCTTTTGTTCGTTCTTTTTTACACTTACATATACGTTATCCATCCGCACATACAAACCTTATGGAATGAGGATTACTAAATATTAAAAAATTAATTAAGGCTAATAATGCAATCCTTATGTCTCCCATTAAAGCAATATGCAGTTTTCGTTATATCCATAATAGAAAAATTATTAAATGATAACTAGAATACATGCAATAAGAAAAAATTCCATAATTCATATAATTTGCACAAATAACAGTGGATGCTTTATTAAAATTTCTTCTTACTTTGCACTTGAATTGGCATAAGCTCTAAATATATAATTATTTTACCATTACTCTGCTACAAATGCTTAAGATATCAATAGTAATTTCAATTAATATCTGAAAGTAATCATAGAATTAAATCTTAATTATGTTTGTACGATGCTTTGATTGCATATTAATTAACTGAATAAATGAAAAAAAAATTCTATTTTATAATATTTGATTATGTGTCAATTACGACCAATAATAATTATACATGTGGGACTGCGAAGATATGGAATAAAATTTCGTTGTGAAAAATAAATATGAAAATAGAATTGTATGAAGCAGACGTGCACATCATTTCATTTGGTGTGAGGCATACTCGTTGGGGAAACTTGTGCATGTACTTGAATTCACTGAATAAATTACAAAAATATTATTTGATAATAACGATAGATATGATTTTATTGATATGTTTGTAGCCAACAATAATTACACAATTCATCAGAGTAAATGCTATGAAGGATTTGAGCATTAACGTGATTGTGTATCGATTTTCTAAATAGATATTAATATATTTCTAAGCATATATTAATTCTTCAATGCTAAGTGTAAATTCATCTGCAGTGCAATCAATATCAATCACTCCATGTTTATACATCTTCAAAAATGTTTCCATCTACATACAATTTTTGTATATATGGTTATGCTACATGCTCTAATACTATATGCTTTCCACAGTTTGGACATTACTTATTATCATTAGAATGATTACGTAATACAATATGTTATAAACACTAATGTTTATGGGTACTCCTTGATTTTGCAATAATTCTTTGATTAATAAAGATGCATAGCCTTAATAACACATTGTATTTAGGTCTGATAAAAAAAGCGAAGGATGGCATGCGAAGGCAGGTATACAACGCACTATGAAGCAAAGGGTTTTGTGAAGAGGTTCGATCTCATCACGGCCTCACAAGGTGCAATATTTAGCCACATGTCAAACTTGATTGATAGGAGCACCAAGGTTTTGACTTGGAACAGATCAAATCTCCCCATTGTATCAACACTAAACACCGATCTCAGCATGCTCATTGGTGATAGGATACAGACCCATACAACTAGGCCTCAATCTACATCTTACGTGATTGATGGGGAAAATATGGGCATTTGGATTTCTAAAAGAGACTTTCCACTGGATCTATTAATCAATGCAACAATTTTTCTCACGGTTCTGGCACATCTTTCACTATTCGCAGCAGAGGTGCGAATATATATCGATCAACGGGATCAATTTCTCTCCCAGGCATGACTCGATCCAAGCAGTAGACTTGCTTCCCTTTCGATGGATTTGTCGTTAATTTTCACATAGACTCGTTGCAGCGGAGATTTCTCTACCATTCAAAGTGTATCGAATATTAATATGAAATTTAAGGATGAATCTCCTCAGAAGAAGGCTTGATCCAATGTGGGAATGCTCACTGGATATAAGGAAGGAAATCCTATGCTAGATCTGGCATCAACAACATAATCGAAGCTACCAGTAGAAGCTTTGGCCCCGTTCACAGGAGTAGTAAGCACATAAGATTTGGGGTTTCCTCGATAGACACATGGGTGTTGTTGAGTCTCGATGGGATCTCTCTCACACCAAAAAGAAAAACTATATCTAGATCGGGAACTTGTAGAAATTCAATCATCAAATCTAGAACCGAAAAACCCTATACAAATTTTTGTAAAGTCTAGATGGAAAAGCATCACTGATCTAGGTCCATGCATCTCAAAAGGTGTCCCACCTGGAGTTGAACATTTGGGTTAAGCTTGGAATTCCCATGTATTAGCAAAGCTTGATCTACTCAGGCATGTAACTGTGGAATGCACAATTCCTACAAGAATACCATGTCTCTCCATCATCCACTATCATCTTAAATCTGAGACTACGGGGCGAATTTGCTGGCTCAAGAAAAACAAATAGCACAACGGGATTGACAGGTTCCAGTCTACCCAAAGGAAAATCACCAAATCAAGGGAATAACAATGGAGGTCTCTCTTTCAAAGAAATCCTCAAAGGAAAACATGAGACAACAATTATTCCAGAACAAACACATAATATCCGTAGGCCCTGTATTGTGGAACAAGTTATTCAAGTCCCAAATTGAATATATACATACCATAAACAAATGATTTGTGCTTCAACTATGAATCGCATGCAGTTATATGTAGATTCAATAGTTTCTACCCAAAACCAATAGATCTATTCCATTGGATCTTCACAAATTGGACTCTAAATTGTGAGATTCATCTATGCTCTAAAGGTTTCTTCATAGTCAATTTTTCTTCATCGAAGGTACGAGATCAAGTACTACGTGAAGGACCAAGGTTTTGACGATCTACAAGATTCTTTATTACCCCATGGTTTCATGAATTTGATGCAAACACAATAAAAGTATCAAGAATGTCGGTATGGATTAGGCTGCACAACCTTCACCTTCATTTTTAGCACCAAAAAGTCCTAGAAGGAATTGGGAATCTTTTAGGGAGATACATCAAGATAGATTTGCAAATAATATTGGAAGAACGAAACCACACTTTTTCCAGAATATGTGTGGAAGTCTACCTCAGAAAAGGTTTGTCGCATCACATAAAAATGACACACAATAAGAAGAAATGGATACAATATCTATATTATGAAAACATGAAATTTAGATGTCGAATTTGTCGACAAACTGGATATCTACAAAGTACATGTCCTGATGCAAAAAGAGAGATTCGATGAAAGAAGAAACCATGAAATCATCCCAAAGGATGGAATTTCCACTGCCCTCTCCGAAAGATGAAGAGGAAGAAGAAGAAATGGAATCCCCTTCAAATGAAGAAAATCATAGTACACAAGAAAAATAGAAAAGGAGCATACAAGCAATGTTGGGATAGACATTCCTATTCCCACAGCGCAACCGGAGAAGATACCTAAAGAAAAATATTTGGGGGGTACCAAACGTCACCATGTTTCAAAAAACTTGGATTCATAAAAGGAAAATACAAGAATGGAAGAAGACAAGTAGCTAGCTACTATATCTGCCATAATATCAGAAGGTGAATTGAAAATATTTGAAAAGAAGAAGTGGAGAAAAATATAACTTTTCTTCTTTGTTATTGTTTGTTTCTGGACTTACGATCACCAGTCTTAGACTGGATTGATGGAATGCTTACAACAACTACAACATGTAATTTTGTTTTCCTGGGAAAAATAACATTGTATTTAATGCCTTCGATAATATCAAGAGCCTTATAGGTTTACAAAATAGTATGGAAATTGTGTTGAAAAACAGTTTGGAGGGAGAATGCATGCACAGGTACGAAACAATGCGACAAAACAATTCGGAATACAAAGATACAATGTGGAAGAACTATGTAAACAGATAATCCATGTAGAAGTGTGAAAGAGCATCGTACACTTGTATTTTGTATTAACAAATTTCATATAATTTTGAACAATTCATTATGCATAGAGTTATGTGTGAAGCGATTTCATTGTGTGGAGAGCTTTCATTGTACAAAGTTCTCTCCACACTCCACACAACTTTTAATAATTAATTAGTGGTATTTGGCATATGGAGATACTGATTATTTAGAATTAAAAATATTTTCAATATTATATAATAATAATGATGCGAAAGAACTTGCAGAGAGACACTAATAGCAAGGCAGGTGGAGGGCTTTGTGCAAAAAGCTTGAATTTTGCAAAGAGATTTGTGGAGATAGTTTTTTTTATGCGGCCAATTTTGTGTTGATAGGTTTCATTGTGTGAACTTTTCTTCGCACTCCGCACAACCTTTAATCAATTAATTAGTTGTAGAATGTGGAGACAAATTAACAGTGAGATGGGTGGAGATATTTTTGCGGAGAGCTTTGTATTCATTGTCTAAATAGTTTTGAATGGACAAATTTCATTTTGCATAGAGCTTTCATTGTGTGGATTTTTCTCTACATTTTGCACAACCTTTAATCAATTAATTAACGATATTCAAAGTACAAATATATGAATTATTTAGTATTAAAATATTACCAATAACATATAATAATAAGAATGCATAATAAGTGTGTGGAGAGACACTAACAATAAGACAAATGGAAATCTTTTTGCAGAAATCTTGCATTGTGAGAAGAACTTTGTAGAGAGATCTTTCATTGTGCTGAGATATTTCATTGTTTAGAGAGTTTTCATTGTATGGATAGATTTGAGTGTGCAAAATTGTCTCTGCACTCCACACAACTTGTAATCAATTAATTAGCCATAAAAGAAGAGACTATGTTTCATTGCAAAGATTCCCTTATCTATTTTCATTAGAAATATTCAATATATCTTTATTGATCCAACTTATGTGTCTAACATTATTTAATTTTTGCTAGAAAATTTTGGTGTGTCCCCATTTTAATCTCCCAATTCTTTGCACTTTGCTAAATATTTCTTAAACCAACCATTTTTTGGAAGAAAAAGCCATGCTTTATACTAGACAACAAAGGTGGCTAGCTTTTGGTATTCTAATATGCTAGCATGAGGGGCAGCTAGACGAAGGAATGGAGCAATGCCTAGGGCTCTCGAATCGAATTAAAATGAGCGAAGGGAGTTGGGGTGATGATAAGAAAGTGAAATGGTTCGAAGTACTACCAATCGTCGTTACGATTAAATTTTCATGATAAAAATATCCACTCTATGGAGGTTCTTCCTAAAATCTTCATGATTCCTTTGGGCAATAATTATCCTTACGACGTGATGTGGACTCGCATTGAACAATGTGCCCCTTAATTGGTCACGGGCGGAGAAAATGATTGTCAATCCGATGGGCCTCGTTTTAATAAATACAAAAGTTCTAATAAATGCAAAAGTTGTGGAATTCCCACCGTAAGATTAAAGTTGGCCTTGAATTAATGAAATTGTTTGTATGTTGCGGGGATTTGTTAAAAAAGTTGAATATAAGAAGGACATTTTATTAGACTAATAATTATGTATTTGTGAATTCAAGTGGATGATAATTTATCTATATAGACTTTGACTATTTGATTAAGCATGCATAATGAAAATATGATAAGTGCCAAAATGGACGAAATATAAACCTTGTTGATTAAGAGTTCATAAATTAGAATTTGTTGCCAAATACACATAATCAAATAAACTTTTGGACGAAATATAAACCTTGTTGATTAAGAGTTCATAAATTAGAATTTGCTGCCAACTACACATAATCAAATACAAAGTTTATGACAATAAGTAATATTATACCATGTTTATGACAATAAGTAATATTAGAATATGTAATTACTACTTGTTTAAATACAAAATTTATGACGATGAGTAATATTAGAATATGTAATTACTACTGGTTTAACGTGTCACAAGATATTTAAAATGTTACGATTATGGATCAGTAGATTTCACTCCCTAAGAACTCTATTTCCATACTTTTAGGATATTGTAAGAGCTAATTAGATATAAGATATTTTATCCAACACGTTATCCTCTATTTTGATTTTGACACATCTAATTAATATATATATATATATATGATACGGAGGAAATGGAGATATCCTACTTGAAAATTTTAAATTTTATCCACTATATGGAGGTGTTAACGAAAATTTCAGTTATTTATTTTTACGATATGATGTGGATTGACATTGAAAAGTATATTCCGCCCAGAGCTAGAGCCAACGATCGTCAATTATCGATGGGCCTATTGAAAAGAGGCAATTTATAAAAAATACAAAAGTTGTTGAACATGTAAATCCTGTAGAGACGCATTATTGATCTCAGCACCATAGTCCTCGATTCAGAGGTTGTGTCTAGTAAAGAATCAATCCGACAATGGGCACAAATATAGCTTTCTGGTTGGATTTTAAGATAATCCACGCGCGGTAAAATAAAAATGTATAATTGAAAAAACATATAACACATCATTCATTTTGTTTATTGTTTTTTTCCAAGAAAAGGGTTATATGAAGTTAGAAATAATTAATTCCTACTTGTCTATGGTTGTAATTCTCCATTTGAGGAGTTTGTTCCTACATAATAGGAATTAGCTAGAATATAGTTTCTCCTAGTTTAGTGTGTGGTTGAGAAAATCTCTCAACCACACTACTGTACGTCTAAGATAGAATTCCTATCTTGAGACTTTTGCTTGTATAAATATGTGTGTAATTGCTGATTCATAATATAGAATATATTGAGTGTGTGTGTGCCAATTTTATCTTGGTATCAGAGCTTCAGGGCCCGTAAGGGCCTGGGCCTCGGCCCCTCCTGGGCTGAGGAAAATAAAGAGTTCGATTAGTATTTTGTGTGTTTTCCATCTTATGTTGTTGTTGCGTTACAGCAGATCGAAGCATGACTGTTGAGCCTAGTTGGACGATGTCGTCTCAAGTTACGTGAGCCTGTGTTTTGTAGGGATTTAGTGGTAAAGTTTGGAGTTTGGAGCTGTGTGAATCTGCTGTGTAGGCGATTCTGGCAAACAATGGCCTTTGGGACGTGATCTCCAAACAGGTCCTACGGCAGATCTTGATGGACGTAAGTGGAATCATTCGAGCCCTGCGTGAAAAGGAATCCAAACTCAAAGCATGAGGGATGCAAGTACACGTGAGAAGAGGTGGTCCGAATTATCAGAATGGTCTTGCAAAGATGCGTGCTCTTGGTGAAGAGATTGGGGTCCCATTCCAGATTTATGGACCGGAAGCTGGTATGACTGTCATTTGCAAGCTATACAGAATATAACGGCTTCTGCATAAATTTCCCAAGTAAATTGCATCTTGTAGTTGGCTATCTTGTTTGAGGATGGTTACGTTGCTTCTGTCTATTGGCGTGGATCCTTGGAACAAATCGTCCTAAGCTCAGTAGCCCTAATCCGTAGTTCTGTCAGTGCTGCATTTTTGCTTTTTGATTTCAGAGCTTCTTGATATTTGAGCTGATCAAGATCAAAGGGGCTTTCAGTCCAGATGCTAGTGATCGGGTTTGGAGGCGGTTCATTGATTTTGGGTCTCAACTACGAAAACCCGAGCGAAGCCATCATCCTGATTATAATAGTAATCATAATAACTATTTTATTCAGGACATTTTAATCAAGCTTTTTAGCAGTAGCAATGGCGCTTCTGGGTGAGAAAACTGTGTCCGGAAGGGAACTAAGGGGGAAGGATCTGCCCCACGTGCATTATGGGATGTCGGAGATTGAATTGGCCGAAGGGGTCAAGGCCGAGGAGGACTTTGCCGAGACCGGGAAGTTGCCAGATCCGGAATCTACCACGAATCTGGAGTTTTGGAAGGTTTTGGAGTTGATCAAGGAGAGCATCAAGGTGGATCCCTTGAGATATCAGCGAGATGCAAGCGAAATTATGGTGGGAAGAAAATTGCCACGCGCCCGGATGCCACGGTGTTTTATGAAAGGTAAATTCATGGTGTTGGGCGCCGGTGACTTCAATAGAAGTGCAAAGTTTTTTGACAAGGATCAAAATGGTTTCATATCTGAGACTGAGCTGCGGCATGTTATGGGACTAGTATGGACGGATGTGGAGAGCATATTAGTCTTCTGCAGCTCGAGTTCTTTCTGCCGAGCTGCCTTTAAAGGAGTTTTTCTTTTTGCTATTTTATCTTCCACATTTCAAAATTTACAAACATAACTTTCATTCCACATTTTGGTTGCATATTGATAACCTTCACACTCACTGTGCAGCATTGTAGTATGGGAGCAATTATTGGTTTGTGTTTACGAGTTAAATTGATGCGAAATTTCCCTCCACACTACAAGGTTGACATCTATGTTGCTCCTGGTTCCCAGGCATTTGAGGCTTCAGTCAATAAGCAATTGACAAAGAACGAGTTGCTGCAGCTTTGGAGAATCCCAATCTTTTGCAACTTGTTGACGAGTGCCTTGCATCAAATGATCTGAAAATGAAGGAGATAGGCATTTGTGCTTCAGTTCTGCTTTAAATGATGTCAATTATGTGGCTTTCATGGAAGTTTGTGAGCTTGTTGTGCGTCAAAACAAATCAGAAAAGTAATTATTGAGGTCGGCGGTCTTTTTTCCGTGGATTCAAGATTGAAATGCCAGCGTATGAATAATTTTATGGGTTCACTGCTCTTTGTATCACTACAAATATTGGCGCTGGTGGAAGCGGTGTACGGGGCGGAGATATGGAGCTCGTTGTCAATGAAGGAGAGGCAGAAGAAAATGGTGAGTATCATTTGGTGAAGGCTGTTCGATTAATGGAGGTTGTGCTTCATTCATATATGAAGATAAAATGCTTGGAATCAAGATTGCAAAGAGTTTGTATGGCAATTGTGTTGAAGATTGCTTGGGCGTTGGAGCTGCTCGATATATGGAGAAGTTTATGCTACTGTCAAAATGTATTTTTTTTAATTCTCTGATGATGTTTTTTAATTCTGTAATGTATTGATTAACTGTCATGACAATGAAATTGGTTGTAATTTAAATGACAGTAGTGTGATCAGCTATTGTCACAATTCTGAGTGTGTGTTGGAACTGGCCATTCCAATACTAAGCAAATTTGCAAGGAATGATGAACACATGACAGTGAAAACGACATCAATTGGAGCTACATCAGAGATTGAAGGATGATTGTGATCATGTTGAAGATTGTTAGCAAGCATGAGGAGGCATGCTTGAGAGCAGTGACTAGCCTTGATACTGTGAGTAGGGGAAGTGGCATTATGTTGCGATGCCGGGAGAATTGGATACTGAAACGGGACAGAGGATTGGACCGTGGAGTCCTGGATTAATGTTCTTGAAGGGAAAATTGTGTTCTCTTCGTATGGCTATGTGCCTATGTCTGGATCATCAGTGTTTGAATGCACTGGATTGATTCCAGGTGAAAAGTCGTCAATACGTTTCTTTATCAGTAGACCCCTCACAGGTATTGTTGGTGAAAAATGGCTGCTGGTATGTTTGGGAAATAATCATCTATGGGCAGAGATAGAGAAATTAAATTTGAAGATTTTATGTTGTATTTTCTTGGAATCATGTTTTATTGAGCCTTATTGAGCCTAGCTAACTCAATGTAGGCAGAGTTATTTTGTTAGAATTAGCTACTCTAACGAATGATAGGTTAAACATGGAGTTCCAAGAAGTTATTTGAATAGACAAAGATGCCCAAGATGTGAACAATGAACAGATGAGGTAAAGGAGCAGCAACAACGTTTATGGTGGACAACAAAGTAGATGTTTGTTTGAGTTAGTGTGGTTTGTGGAATAGACTCCCTAGCATGTTATAAGCAAGTTGGTTGTTATATGTACCCAGAAACTCCAAATGTTGAAGTATGGAATGTAAGCCTTGTAAAGGCATTTGAAAGTTCGTGGTGATCTTAAAACCACTTTGTAATGGTTTATTGTCAGCCGGAAACCATCTTTTGTCACTGTAAAGTGATGGTTTGTGGTGAGCCAGAAACCACATACAGAGCCTTAGTGGCTACAGGATTTTCCTGGTGGTGGCGGGTCCGGACTTGCCGATGATGCATATTGCTGGTGGCCTAACGTGTACACGGGGAGCTTTGTACTTGTAGAAGCAGAGTCATTGCAGTAACACGCTCACGATCTGGAACTAGTCATGATCTGAGAAGAAGGGGGTTGGTGTGCTTTCTTAGCTGACAGTGTTGCTGAGAAGCGCAATTGGCGCAACTGTTCAGTACATACTCGTTCCAACGCGCCAAATCACGGGAATGGCGTGGAAGCGTACGATTTTTTATTCAGGAAGACACCAACTCAACTTCATGGTGGTCCGCGGGAAGCCTCATTTTCGTTTGACGATTTGCGGAGGAGAAGATCGGAGAAGTTGCGGATCTGTCCGAGAGAGGCAGATTGTGTTTTGGAGGTTCTGCACATGCAATTCGCCTGATGGTGGTGGATTCGCAGGTACATATATGCAGTGATAGCAGTCGACAGAATCATGTATGAGAAGGACATCCTACAGGACTAGCGGTTGCAACGGTTGGTACCCATGCATTTCGGTGGATGGTTGCTCTTTTATATGGACGTCGACATATTCTTTGTTATGTTTGACCACAACCAAACTTTGTGAATCACTATCATGACAAGTAGTCATTAAGGGGGGGAGTTAGAAATAATTAATTCCTACTTGTCTATGGTTGTAATTCTCCATTTGAGGAGTTTGTTCCTACATAATAGGAATTAGCTAGAATATAGTTTCTCCTAGTTTAGTGTGTGGTTGAGAGAATCTCTCAACCACACTACTATATGTCTAAGATAGAATTCCTATCTTGAGACTTTTGCTTGTATAAATATGTGTGTAATTGCTGATTCATAATATAGAATATATTGAGTGTGTGTGTGCCAATTTTATCTTATTAGATACTTTTTGAAGCCTGATAAATCCAAAATTTAAAATTATTTTATTTAAATATTTTTTTTGGCCCCGTCTGGGATTCTTTAACAGCGATTGGTCGCCTAAACGATACTGTGGGGTCCATAACCCATCATGTGACCCAACCTATCTTTTATTGGCCCCATCTGGGATTCTTTAACAATGATAATTCGTCTATATGACATTGTGGGGTCCATAATCTATTATGGGGAGTGGAAACGCGACTCATTTATATGAGTGACGTGCGTTTCACCGACACAGCTAAGAAACTAATTCACTTCATCGTCTTGGATCGATAATAAGAAAGGGAAAATTAAGGCTAGCAAAAGAAAAATTAAGGCTATTTATCTTTTACGTTACACAAATTAGGAATTTATAATTATTATAATTGAAATTAACTAGTCATTCCTTAAAAAAAAAAAAGTATAAGTAGCGATTGATAGGATTATTAAATTGGAAAAGTTGTACTTTGATTTGAAATAATAATTGTTGTATTAGAATTATGTTGTTTAATATATTTGTATTAAATTGATAACACACAATTAAAATAATAATTGAAATATTGAGATGATGAAAATTGACAAAGATTAATTTGCTTTATTTTACCAATGAAAGATTTAAAACCATTATGAAGGAATATTGATTTTCTAGAATGGACAATTTTTACTAACTGGAAACAATGAAACAATGGGTAATGATTAACTTGGTCTAATAAATAATTTACTTCTATACTAATTCTTTTTATCAATAGTAAATATCATTATTGAAGAGATTCCCGGATTATCCACGGTCTTTTGGAACATTTGCCCACATTTCCCAATGTGGATCCATCTTCAGGACATTTGAATGAAGGAATTGAAAAAATGGTTTTAGGTTACTAATAGTGAAAAAGAAGAATAAAATAACCCACAAGGGTTTATTTATTTTTATTTCATTATTTATTATTTTAATATTTTTAATTAATTCAGAAATATATTTATATATTTTATATATATAATTTTTATATTTTATTGTTTAATATTTTTAATTAATTCAAAAAATGTATAATAGGAAATAATTTAATTTTAATTATTTTTATAGAATAAACTAACCTTGATTTAAAATATTATGTTTTTAATAATAAATAATTAATATATGTAGTAATCAATATTACATATTATTGTTTATCCTTAATTAATTAATAATTAATAAAATAAACAAACTACTTACTAATTAATATTAACATTTATTTAATAAATAAATATTAAAATAATTATTTATTCTTTATTTAATAAATAAATATTAAAATAGTTATTTATTTTATTTTATTATGTTATAGGGTTACTTATTTAATTAATTTAAGTTTATTAATTTAATCATTATTTAATTTTGCTAGGATTTAAATAGGGTTAATATATTCAATTTTTAATAACTTAGAACTAATAATATAAAAAATATAACTAACTAAAAACCCTAAAATTTTTAGATATTGTTTAGAATTATTATTATTAGTAAGATCAGACAAGAAAGATCTAGTTTAAAAATTATTTTTAGAAACCAAATAAACTAATTATTCACTAATTAATATTAACATTTATTTAAAGACATATAAATATTAATAAAGTAAATAATTAATTTTTTATTTTTATTTTTATAATAATAACTAATTAATTATGATTAATTTTATTTTAATAATTTTTATTTTTATTTAATTTCATTTCATTTGTGTTGGGATCTAACTTAGGTTTATTTTTTATTTGATATTTTTAAAATACTAGATACCCATAATAATTATTGCTAATTAATTAATTTTTAGTTTTTAGACAAATAAAAATTAATTAATGAGGATAATTATTAAAAGAAAATACTTTAATTATTAAAATAACCTTAAATTCAGAAGAAAAAACCTGAGATCGTATATCTGAAAAAACTATACCTGGGAGGATGGCGCTTTTGAGGAGAAAATTTATCAAAGAAGAGAACGCCAATTGTCATTGATTTCACATCCCCCATCCCTATTAAGGTTATCTAGATGTTTTATAATCTCAAGGGCCTCTCTCGCTTTCCTTTTTTGATAGTGGTCCTCTCTTGCAATGATCCTTGCATCTTCAATATGCACTCGATGCTTAATTTTCGAGGAGTCTTAATCCATAATAAACATAAAAAACTCCATATATCTTAATTTGTTAAAATTAAAAAAAAAATGTTGTGAAAAACTTTATATATCTACACAATAATTAAAATATACATGCATATATTACTTTTAATATGAGGATATTATTGAACAATAGAATAAGAATACTTTCTTTTAGGTGCTCAAGTTCTCTTAATGGCTTGGGGATTTCAAACCAGGAAATAATGTTGAGCCAAGACATGATCACATTGATATTGGACCTGCCTTAGTGGCCTACAAAATCCACTTATGTTATATCTCCACTTCTGCATAGTAATATTTTCTAGAGCATGGGAAAAGGAATATCATCCTCTGAGAATTTTCAAAATAAAATATTTAGGTTAGAGGTTGAGGTAAAAGCGTGAAAGGCTTATTTTTTACGACCCTGTTTCTTGCATTCAGAATTGAGAGTGGGTTTCATATCATCCATCGCTAATGTAAATACTAAATTGCAATATTCTATTATTGGGTGTTATGTAATACATCATAAGGATATATGTGATGATGACATTTCGAATACTTGGTTTCTACTAGGGATACATAAGGTTGAAATGTTTGTAATAAATCAGCTTAAACAATTGACCTTTGGTAGCAGCAGTCAATAATCCTAAATATCAAAGGAGAAACACATAGTACACTGGAGCTTCCTAAGGTGATAAGATAAAAGCATCCTATCAATAATATTAAAACATAGTCTAAGCATTTGTTTGGACTTTATTCGAAATGGAAAACAAGGCACTTGTTGGTAAACCATGGAAGAATATCATGAAATCATCAAGAGCTAAAATTATTCCATTCATAATATGCATTTAGTGACCATGTATATAAATCCCATTGAATCTAGGCTCGATTCCTAAGTTATCAAGATCAGATACATAATTCATTTTTCAATATCAGTTGCAATATCAACCAATAAGGTGCAAACATCCACACAATACCTACTTTGTCTATCAACAAAGAAGAATAATAAACAATAGATTCTGGTTCCCTATACCCTAGTTAAATCAACTGATTGGATGTAAAGCATAAAGCCAACATTGCAAGTGCATATTGATAACAGTGTGGATGACCCTTGTAACCATTTCATGTGCCAATTTAAATCATCAAAACCCACTTGACATGAATTGTAATACACATAAGGATTAAGGATTTACCTATAGAAGCATGAGCTAAGGCCAATATTTCTGAAGCATTTCCTCGTATGACTGTGGGTTTCAGATCAAAATGCTCCAAACAACTCTTCATTCTATATGTAGAAGCCCCTGCAGCCACTGGATCCAATACCCAAGGCTTTTGAGCCTTTGCAGTCTTGGTTGCAGTAGCCTTCATTGAAATAGTCCAATCAAGGGTCAGAGTCCTAGTTGTGATGCACAAGACCTTAACATGAGGAGTAAAATCTGTAATCTCTTCAAAGCATGAACCATGGCCGAAGAAGCCCCTATTGCTGCTAGGTTATTAGCCATTGATCAGAAACTGAATTGGGGGCAAAATTTGCTAAAAATTCAAAGTGCTTAGAATCACTGTAAACTAGAACGAATATATAGGTATTGTCACCATGAATCTGACGCACTTTTTTTCATCGAAAACTGACTCTGTATGTGAAAGTTAGAGCCTGTTGTCTGCTTGACCAAATAGGTGAATTTTCACAAAAAAGGGTCAAACATGGTTAAAGGGGTCAAATTTATGGTTTTCCACCAGCTAAAAGAATGCCGAAAAGTGTCAATTTGTGAGTGGATTGAATTTCTGGGCACATGTCAGTTTCTGGTTGGTTTTTGAAGAACCAATGGCATGAGGACATGTGGCTAGCTCGGAGGTCGCCACATGCCCCTCCCAAAGGCCAAAATTTGGCTAAGTGTGGTCAAATTCCAATTTTATATGTTGGGGAAAAAATTTTATATGGTGGCTTGGCATAGGTCAGGCTCGACCCCGTGACCTCCCCCACACCAACGCACAACCTTACCATTACACTTGCGCCTTAAGTCTTACTATGCAAGGCGCGAATTGTATTTGAAGTTTCAAATAGGTTGGCAGAGGAAAAAAGGGCCAACCCCGAAGGGCCAGCCCTTACCAAGTGACCTTTCAACCATGACCATCGGCAGAGGTTATTACTAATGGCACAGGTTTACCATTAAACATGTTTAATTAACCATAAACCATCTTAAATGTGTGCTAATATTATTTTAATTTCAGATTATGTTGAATGCACTTAACGCACTAAGATTCAGTTTAAACTGTGATTATCTTAAAATAATCCGACCTTTAATTGTGGATTAATTTGGTGGAGGTCACCAAATTAGGTGATATCCCCAGTTTTGTCAGGCTTAACTCGAGTTTCTCCAGATTTGGAGGGGTTTCCTAGGCCAAAATTGATTAGGCCATAACTGGAGCATTTTTCGACCAAATTAGGCTCAGAAAGATTCAATCCCAGACGATTTGGATTCTTTGAGCACGATGGTGCAGATTTTAGAGTTAGAGGAAGAACTTTTGTAAGTGATTTTTCCACTTTGAAGATTAAAGACGCTAAGGGCCACCACGAGTCGAAGCCATGTCTAGATCGCCTAAAGACCATTTGTAGAGCCAGAAGAGGCTACCTAGGGGTTTTTGGGTCTTCTGAGTCTATTGGAGCAGTTTGCAGAGAAATTTGAGCATTGTAGATGCATGTAATCATATAATTTACCATTAATCCAAAGACGCTCTAATCATTGTCCATGGAGATGTAGCCTAGGAGGGGTGAACTCTGTTATCAACTACTGAGTAATGTGTTTGTTGTGTATTATTTCTCTGCAATTTACTTGTTTCACATGTTTTTTTAATAACTAATTTACTTAATGAATTTCTCATAAAATACATACAAAACTTGACACATAAACCCTCACATAACTGGCTAATTTGAGATGATCCTTAAGCACACTTTTATTATACTAATGAGGAGACGAGAAAAAAAAACTAGTTTTCCCATATTCAGATAAAGTTATTATCAGAGCACAGTTTAGCTCATTTTAGCCCTGAGATGGTTTGCCAAGGTTAGCTAGAGAATTAGATATTAGTTTTGTAATTGTAGAAGGAGAATTTAACTATGTGCAATTTTATGTGTGTAAGTTGAAGAGAGAGGATGGTCAAGATTGAGGACTCAGCTCTCAAATCACATCAAAGAAGATTTTTATGCAGTACAAGTGTGATGGTAGCTTCATCAAGTATTGTTTCTAACCCATTTTCCTTAGAAATACTCTTTGATAAAGAGATGTTGCAGTAGCTCTTCATCATGAATGATATGGTGCAAGAGGTGTATGAATATAGGAAGGAGAGACCTATACTTCAAGAGTATTTGATTGCCATGAAGGAAGAGAAACAAGATCTTCTTGAAAATATGCATGAGATGGAGACACAGTTCCATATTTCTAATGAAAACCTAGCAAGGTTGCATGAGATGGAGACTCAAATCCATAATTCCAAGGAAACCTTAGCCAAGTATGTGCTTGAAAAATAGGTATTCAATTCAAGTTTATCTTCAATTTCCTCTCAAAATGAATGTGTAGGTGCTTTTGAAAGACACACTAGAGGAATAGGGTCCAAATTATTGAGCAATATGGGCTATGAAGGTAAAGGATTGGGAAAACATGCACAATTCATAGTTGAGCCAATTGTTGTTGAGGAAAGGCCTAGGTATTTGAGTCTTGGTTATGGACAACATGATGGAGAATTCTCCAAAGCCAAGGAGGCACATGAAGGTGTTCCAAGAAGGAATTTCATTATATGTTCATTACCTCAAGCTTATGAAGTTTGTGTTCATGAGGAATGCAAAATTTTTACGCCCACTCTGGAAGAAGATGCTCATAAGCATGCAACTTATGGGAATGGAAAGAAAGAGGATGTTGAAAGCTCTAAAGTCATTGAAGACATTGTTGGTATTCCAAAGAGAGCCACTACCTCATGAAATTCACCTACTAAAGAAGGTGACAAAGCTTAATGTGCAAGGTATAAATTTGTCTTTAATCAAGTTGCTTTTGATTATGATAAACATGGTAAATCCTCACATAAGATTTAGAGAAAATTTACATGTTCCTTTTGTGGTTTGAATAACCATATTGTTTCGAGGTGTTGGAAGAAGATAGCCATACACAGGAAACTTTCAAAAGAAATGAGGAAGAAATCCAAAGGTCCATTGGATAATGAAAACCATATTGCAAAGAAGATGCAAGTATTTTGCATTCATTGCCATAAGCAAGGTCATCTTGTTGACAAGTGTTGGATTTTGTATCCAAAAAGTCATCCATGACATTTGAAGAACATGGAAAGAGATATTTACAAGAATGGAAAGGAGGATTCCATAATTGATGTGGGTCAAAGATTCCATAATTGATGTGGGTCAGGATGATTCACATGATGAAGTGCAGCTGAAATAAGCGTCATTGAAATGGTTTGGAAAGAGATGGTTAGATTTCTTAACCAATTAAGGCCTTGCATTTATTTTAATCATTGATGCAAATATTTCCTTATTGATGCATTTATTTGCCAATAGAATGCATTTCTTTTCTCTTGAAGTATGTTGCATATTGCATAAAGCAAGATGTTGGAAAAGTAGAGTTATGTTGACTCACTTAGATCCAGCAAAGATGGCAATTTGTAGCTATAATTTTCATGTGAATGCATTTCTTTTTCTCTAGAATGCATGTTGCATGCTTACAACAGGAAGGTGTTTGAAAGTGGAGTACGTTGACCAAATTTTCTGCAACAATAGCAAAGGTCGAATTGGGACAAAATTTGGTTATTCCATATCTTTAAGTACATGTACATACAAATGGATTTGTGTATTTTTTATTGTACTTGAAAGAGCGTTGAAGCATTGTATACATGCAAGATAGTTTGTGTGTGTGAATAGTGGAATTTTTTATAGTTTCATTGTGCTTGAACATGCATGAGAGATCGCCTTGTGTTGGTTGTTTTCTTGGTTTATCATGTATGTTTTTCAACTTGAGAATGTTGATCATTTGCACATGCATGAGTGTCAACTTGTGTTGGTATATTACATGATACATGTATGTCATATCAACTTGGAAGAGTTGATTTTGTCTCTAGATATGAAAGGGAGATGTTGACAAATTGTTTCATGAGATGTGAAATTCTTGTTTTTTTGGGAAAAAAATCATCAAGTTACTGTACATGATTTTTTTTTACTTGAGAGTCAATGGTTTGAAGAGGCATGTTTTGTCAACTTGTGTTTGATCGATGAGTTTGGACACCAAGATGTAAGAGTACATGGCGATGTTCACATGATGTGACATTTGTTGCTTTGAAGGGTAAAAAGAAAGAGGCCCCCAAGTT
Organism: Pinus albicaulis; assembly: GCA_034641835.2. NCBI lineage: Eukaryota > Viridiplantae > Streptophyta > Pinopsida > Pinales > Pinaceae > Pinus > Pinus albicaulis. Next base: position 97,086,310 of record CM076580.1, read on the forward strand.
GTGTTTCTTGCATGATGTGTTTTTCAAGTTAATGGTTTTTCTTGTGATAAGATGTCTCAGGATTTTGGAAGGTCCACTCTTGAGTGAGAGGCTCACGATTAGCCTTCATTCTCAAATCATGGCATGAGAAGCATGTCAATACTGGAGGATGATGGAATCAAGAAGCAGAAAGTGGACAAGATGCCAAAATTTTGCAGCCAAAGTAGCAGCCATTATAGACAATTTGATGTGTTGATGCTAAGAAGCAAAAGAGATGGTGAATGCATTCTTCCAGATGTGGAATTTGGAACCGTGGAGGTAAAAATAATGGTCATTTATTTTCTTGTGATTACTGATATTGAAACTCATTGTTGTAGTTCACTTAGTTGAGCTTAACTTGGAAAAATGGTTTCCAAGGAGAAGCTTGCATCAAATTCATGCGTGTGCAAAATAGGAACATGATTCTCAGTGGGAAGCCCATCAGTTAGTTTTCCAAGCACCGAGGGATTACTTTGGTACAACAAGGTGTTTAATGAGTTAGTAAGCAGCCAACAAGTGTTGGATTGGGTCAGCAAAAAAAGGAGGACATTGGTTGAAGTGCCAAGCCATTTGCAAGGCAAGGCATGTCAGTGAACCCAAGTGGTTGTCATGGAGATTTTTCCAAGTAGAATCAAGTTGATAGAACTTGGGAAAGAGAAGGGTATTCAAATATCATCAGATAACCAGATTTTGTGGGTCCAAAACCCTGTCAGTAGGAAGGAGTGATCAAAAACTGAATTGGGGGAAAAAATTTGCTAAAAATTCAAAGTGCTCATAATTGCTCCAAACTAGAACGACTAGATAGGTCTCGCCGCCAAAAATTCGATGCACTTTGTTTCATCGAAAACTGACTCCATATGTGAATGTTAGAGTATGTTGTCTGCTTAACCAAATAGGCAAATTTTGAAAAAAATGGGTCAAACAGGGTCAAAGGGGTCAAATTTATGGTTTTCCACCAGCCAATAGCTTGTTGACAAGTGTCAATTTGTGAGTGGACTGAATTTATGGGCACATGGCAGTTTCTGGTTGGTTTTTGAAGAACCAATGGGGTGAGGACATGTCGCTAGCTCGGAGGCTACCACGTGCCCCTCCCATTTTGGCTAAGTGTGGTCAAAATCCAATTTTATATGTTGGGGAAATTTTTTTATATGGTGGATGGATGGAGGTGGGGCTTGACCCTGTGACCTCCCCCACACCAACACACAACCTTACAATTACACTCGCGCCTTAAGTCTTATTATGTATGGGGCGAAAATTGTATTTGAAGTTTCAAATAGGTTTGGGCAGAGGCAAAAAGGGCCAGCCCTAAAGGGAAAACCCTTACCACATGACCTTCCAATCATAATTGTCAGTAAAGGCTATTACTAATGGTGTGGGTTTACCATTAAACATGTTTAATTAACCATAAATCATATTAAATGTGTGCTAATCTGATTTTAATTTCAAATTATGTTAAATGCACTTAACGTGCTAAGCTTTAGTTTAAACTGTGATTATCTTAAATTAATATGACCTTTAATTGCGTATTAATTTGGTGGAGGCCACCAGATTAAGCGCTAGCCTCAGTTTTGTCAGGCTTAACTGGAGTTTCTCCATATTTTGAGGCGTTTCCTAGGCCAAAATTGATTAGGCCATAACTGGACCATTTTTCGACTAAATTAGACTCAGAAAGAGTCAATCCTAGATGACTTGGATGCTATGAGCATGATGGTGTAGGTTGCAGAGCCAAATTTGAAATTAAGATAGATCTAGAATTTGAAGTTAAGATAGATCTAGAATGATTACTATACATATTTGCATATAAATAAAAACCTTATTAATTTTTTTAAAATATTTTATATTAAAAAATATTATATCTATAGTTACATTTACAAACAAAAATATAATTTAATTATTAGAAACTTGTATTTTTTATGGATATATTTTTTTAAAATTTTATAAAATGTGTGATATAAATTTGATAAAATTGTTAATTTAAATTATGTAATCTTTGGAATCCAATTATTCCAGTGCACTAAATTCATTTATATAATAAAAATTATAATTTAATAAATTAAAAAATATATATAAAATTACAGAGCATAGGATCTTAGATTTAAATGCAAACGCACAAAATCAATAAATTTATCATTTATTAATTGTTGATAATTTTTTTTAGCTATATTCCGTTATTAGTTTAAAATTAAAAATTAAAATAATTTTATAAAATATCATATTTACGCACTTTTAACATGTTTATTGAAAAATTTTAACCTTTACATTATTAATCAATTAATTTCAACTTCATATAATTAGTTATACTTATATAAATTAATTTATATAATTAATTGATTGATATATGTGAATAAAGATCAATTTATAATAAATATCAAAATACTTACTTTATGATATATTTTATATTGCTAAATATTAAAAAAAAAAATTAACTAAATGATAACATCATTATTATTACTAATAATTATAAAAATAATTTAGCATACAAAATTTTTAACCATGGAGATTTACTCTTTTTATTATGGAGTTTTTATGTTTGTAAATGATTTTTGTTACAATACCGTGGGCCAATAGCACCATTTACTAATACTACGGCCCAAAAATCCATATACATTCAAGATTTTTAACCATGGAGATTCACTCCTTTTATTATGGAGTTTTTATGTTTGTAAATGATTTTTGTTACAATACCTTGGGCCAATAGCACCATTTACTAATACTACGGTCCAAAAATCCATATACATACAAGATTTTTAACCATGGAGATTGACCCTTTTTACCATGGAGTTTCTAAGTTTGTAAATAAGCTTTGTTACAATACCTTGGGCCAATAGCACCATTTACTAATACCACGTGCCCAAAAATCCATATACATGTTAATAGGATATTTTCTTGATTAATCAATTTCAATAAAAAGACAGAAAAATTATAATTACTTTTGAGATAAATTTTAACCTTTCTTTTATGATTAATACTAAGAATATTTTTTTTGAAAGTTAAATTGGAATCATCTACCTCATAATTATTAATAATTTAATTAAAATAATGGACAACTTATTCAAAAATAAACACGAGTATGGACATAAAGTTACTTATTAAAAAAATCTAATTTTTCAATCATATTTAGTTTTCAAAATTATCAAATTTAATTTTTTTAATTTTTCTTAAATATAAAATTTAATATTATTATATTATTTTATATTATTTATATATATGTTGTCTAATTATTGATGATGATACATGATTAAGTTCACTAAGACCAATATGGTATTGGACTTTAAGAAAGTAAGAGATTAATTGAGACTCTTTAATATTTTATTTTTGTGATCAAAAGGAAGGGAGAGAAGCCTTAGCATATCACTATATTTTGGTTGGTTTAAGAAGTCAAGAAGGTTGGTAGTGTGGCAAATGTTTTGGAAATGAGAACGGATTTGAATAAAAGTTAGATCACAAAGGTGACAGACGCTTTTGTCCCAGGGTGTTTTGGGAATTCACTTTTTCACTTTGAAGCTCATAAGAATTAATTCTTATCTTCACAATATTTATTTTCTTCTTAGCATTGGTTAAGACAAAAAAATAATTTAACAAAATGGTAGTTGATGACCTCCTTATGATACCTTAAGTTCTTTTTTCCTTTAAAATTACTTATTGTCCCACAACTTATCCTTAAATTACTTATTATCCCACAAGTTATCCTTAAATTTAAAAAGTAAAAGTGATATTACTTTTAATTATTCTTATTCTCTAAAATGAAATTCCTTTTTATTTTCAATAATCAAGCCAAGATTAAGTATCCTTATGTTTCCTTACTTTCCAATTATAAAAACATTTCTTTAAAAATATACATAAAAAAAAGTCCTACATCTTATGACTGTTCACACATCGAACTGGTTGCTTATGTGTGCATACAAGTGGTTGAGCTGCTTTCATAGAGCTGTCATGCTGAAGGAAAAACTTAATAAGACCGAAAATTTAGCTCGCGTATATATATATTCGTTTTCAAATTCCAGGACTGTTCACACGTTGAACTGGTTGCGTATGTGCGCATACAAGTGGCTGAGTTGTTTTCATAGAGCTGTGTTGCAGAAAAGGACCTTAATAAGACCGAAGATTTAGCTGGCATAGATATATTTGTTTTTAAATTCCAATAATGTCACACGTCGAACCGGTTGCGTATGTTCACATACGAGTGGCTAAGTTGTTTTCATAGAACTGTCGCGCAGAAGAAAAAGCTCATTAACAACGAAAAATTAGCTTAGCGTTGCCTACAATGATGTTGGAATATTGAAAATTCCAAAACAACAATGGAGAGAGTAATACTCTCCTCTTCTAACACAGAGAAATTAAGAATTTCTTGATAGGAGACAGAGTTTCAACACTTTGAAAACAAACTTCTATTCTTTCCAAAAAAAACTATTACCAATTCTTCCTCACTGAGAGGGATTACAAAAATATGACTGCTACAAACGCAGTGCATAAAACCAACTCACTGTCTCTAAAACTACGCACTGTTGTGCTCTTCAAAAAAACTTACACTGTTGTTGTGTGTAATAATAAACTTTACAACTACATTTTTAAAACAGGCTCACGGCCCTTTTCTTTTCTATGCAACGCATATGAAAACATTACAAGACTACAAAAAAAAAACTTTAAAATAAATCTATTTGAAAATGCTCTAGGGATCCACACTTTATAAATGTTTTAATATATATATGAAATATATATATATATATATATATATATATATATATATATATATATACGTCGCGCGATTTCAAACGAAACAAAACCTTTGTAAATCTTTGAACTCCGTTGCATATGTTTTAAAACTTAAAACATAACAAAACTTCAATAAACCCTTTAGCCTGATGGACCCCGCCGGACTTGAAACAAAAATAAACCATCGTGCATAAACCAAATTCGTGTTCCAAAATAGCCTGCTGACGCTGGCCAATTTTGTGATGCGAATTCTCAATAGAATATGCCCTATAAAAATTCGGGTCCGAATTTTGGGCTGGCGTACGGATGAAAACTGTGACGTGAAAACTCCATATCAATTCCGCCCTAATCTTTTTCGGGTCTGGTTTCTCCACAACGCGAGCGGCCCAAACAAAGATCCGCTCTAATCAATTTCTGCAGTGTGTCCTCCTCTGGCTTGCTGTGGTGTGGGACCACCAAAAGTTAAACCGAAAATCTCTCCCACGCTCAAACAAAAACCGAGTACTCTGTCCTTTAAATACAACCCTGTTTTAAGTAAAAAAAAAACTCTGGTGCTCCGTTTCGTTTAATGTACAGAGGTTGTGCTTAAACTGTGAAAGCACTGTTTTCATTGTACAAACCAGAAGCGCTTAATAACAAAAATCAAGACGAGGTTGACTACTCATCAGTTTTGGCAAGCGGCTCTTTAACAGAGCCATTCGAACAGATATGGAAAGTGGCTACAGTACTGGGCAGGTGAAATTAACCTTTCAACACTCCCCCTTAATTTTAGTTGTTGGGTTATTTGTCATACCCAGACATTTTCTTAAAAATTCAAAACTCTTCTGTCTCAATGGCTTGGTCAGAATGTCTGCAAACTGCTCCTGAGTTCTGTAGTGCTCCAAAACAATTTCTCCATTGTTTACCAATTCTCTGATGTAATGAAATTTTGTGTCTATGTGTTTCGTTCTCTTATGAAACACAAAATTCTTCGATAATGCAATAGCTGAGCTATTGTCACAATAAATCACTGTTCCTTTTGTCTGATCTTGGCACAAAATTCTTAGCATCCTCCTCATCCAAATTGCTTGACACGTTGTTGTTGTAGCTGCCACATATTCTACCTCTGCTGTAGACAATGCTACAATGGGCTGCTTTTTAGAAGCCCATGAAATGGCTCCTGAACCCATGTGAAAAACATAACCGGAAGTGCTCTTCCGATCATCTACACTTCCAACCCAATCAATTTCAGTGTATCCAACTAAATCTGAACTTTCTGAAGCAGTATATAAAATGCCATAACTTTTAGTACCTTTAACATACCTCAGAATTCTCTTTGCTGCCTGCTAATGTGCATCCTTTGGCTTCTCCATGAATCTGGAAATCAAACTAACATCATGCATTATGTCGGGCCTAGTTGTAGTCAAATACATGAGGCTACCAACTATGCTCTTGTACAAGCTAGGATCAAAATCCTTGCTACTGTCCTCTCTGCTAAGTTTTAATCCCATCACTGTGGGAGTGATCGTTGCTTTACTCTCCTGTATATTAAATCTTTCAAGCACTTCATTAACATATTTTTCTTGTGAGATAAAAATCCCATTTTCATCTTGTTCTACTTCTATTCCTAAGAAGTATTTCAACAAACCCATGTCAGTCATTTCAAATTCTTCTTTCATGACTGTTTTAAAATTTTCAATAAGGTAATCATCATTACCTGTGAAAATAACATCATCAACATATAAAACTACAATCAACATTTTACCATCTTTTTCGTTGATATAGAGGGACATTTTTCAAATCCATTTTCGAGTAGATAGGAATCTATCCTACTGTACCACGCTCTTGGCGCTTGCTTTAGCCCATAAAGAGCTTTCTTCAACTTGCACACTTAGTGCTCTTGGCCTTTCTTTTCATAGCCAAGAGGTTGTTTAATATAAACCTCTTCCATTAACACTCCATTTAGGAATGCCGACTTCACGTCCATTTGGTAAACTTTCCACTTTTTTTTTTGTTGCTATGGACAACACTGCTCTCACGGTTTCCATTCTAGCAACCGGTGCGAAAGTTTCCTCATAATCTATCCCATGGTTCTGCTTATATCCCTTGACAACAATTCTGGCCTTGTGTCTCTCTATTTTGCCTTCAGCATTACTCTTGGTCTTGTAGACCCATTTAACTCCAATGACATCTTTACCTTTTGGGAGTTCGACCAAATCCCAAGTCTTGTTTCTTTCTATGGCATTAATCTCCTCATCCATAGCTTCTATCCATTTCTTATCCTTAATAGCTTCGTCAAAGTGGATAGGGTCTTCAACATGACAATATAAAGCAAACAAAGAATTGATACCTTCATTTGCTGCCTCTTGTGCATAAATGTCATTCAAATTTCTGAACTTCTTACCTCTTTCATTAGGTGTACAAATGCTTGAAGAAGCACTTGAATTTCCTCCTTGCGGTGTGCTTGGAGAAGCACTTTCATTTCTCCTCAAGGGTGTGCTTTGCTGCTCTTGTGTTGATGCTGCTGTTTGGGGAAGTATTTCAGCCAATTCATCATCATTTTCATCATGAGATAAACAGTGTTTAACATTCACTGTTTTCTCTATGCTTCCATCCCAAGCTTCCTCCTCAATGAACTGAACATCTCTGCTCACAATAAACTTCTTAGTGGATGATTTGTATAACCTGTAAGCCTTGGATTTCTCATTGTATCCAATGAAAATACATTTCTTCCCCTTGATGTCCAACTTCTTCCTTAGCTGATCCGGAATGTGTGCATAAGCCACACATCCAAAAACCTTCATGTGTGTGACACCTTGCTTCGTGCCACTCCATGCCTCTTCCGACACTTTGTTCATAACTGCTTTTGTAGGGCACCTATTCAAAATTTATGCTGCACAATGTACAACTTCAGCGCAATAATCATTAGGCAAATGCTTTGCCTATAACATACTCCTCACCATGTCCATTATGGTTCTATTCTTCCTTTCGGCTACTCCATTTTGATGCGGAGTATATCTAGTTGTAAACTGCTTATGGATTCCATTTTATCTACAAAAACGTAGAAAATATTTAGAGATATACTCACCTCCTCTATCAATCCTTAGGACCTTAATGTGCAGCCCACTTTGGTTCTCAACAAGTGCTTTGAAATTGCAAAATCTTTCAAACACTTCACTTTTGTTTTTCAAAAAGTAAACCCAAGTTTTTCTTGTAAAATCATCTATGAATGTTAACATGTAGTGGCTGCTAGCAAGAGATGGAGTTTGCATCGGTCCACACAAATCTGAGTGGACAATCTCTAAGGGTGCCTTTGCCCTTATGCTTTTCCCAGAAGGAAAACTTTCTCTGTGCTGTTTCCCCAAGATACAACCTTCACAAAGGTTGTCCAGTTTCTGTATCAATGGTAAACCTCTTACCATTCCTTTTCTATTCAACAAGTTAAGATCTCCAAAGTTGAGATGTCCAAATCTCAAGTGCCATAACCAATTTTCATCTTTTGGTTCTCTTTGGATAGCCTCTTGTGCCACTACTGCTTTCTCTTCACCATTCTTCAAATCTGCTCTCATTCTAAGAAGGAACATCCTGTTTCTTGTCATCTTTACTTCAACAATACATTTTTTGCTGGGTGGTTTGTCCATGATGGTACAAACATCATCCTCAAAAAATACATTATACCCCTTTTGAACAAGTTGTCCAATACTTAAGAGGTTACACCTCATTCCTGGAACATAATAAACATCTGCTATGGATTTCTTTGCACCTTTCTTTGTTAAAACATTTACATTTCCTTTTCCCATAATAGAAACTTTGCTACTGTTCCTAGTGTGACTTGTGACTTCACACTCTCATCTAGCATAGAAAACATTGCTAAGTTTCCTGTCATATGGTTACTACAACCAGAGTCTAGAAACCATAAATCCTCAATTTTTTCTTCAGCCATATTACAAGCTAAAAACAAATTATCTTGGCTGATATTTTCTCACGTGAAATTTGCACTAGTTCTACTTCCCATATCATGCTGCTTCTTTCTACATTCATTAGCATAATGACCATATTTTTTACAATAGTGACATTGGACATTGGACTTATCATACCTCTGTCCTTGAGGATTCTGCTGACCACTTTGCTGGTTGCTGCCTTGGCCTTGATGCTGATTTGGATTGCTGCCCCTTCCTTGAGCATTTGCTGGACTGTTCCTTCCACCTCTGTTTTGGCTTCTTCCTCTTCCTCTCTTGTTTCCTCTGCCTTGCCCTCTTCCTCTTCCAAAAGACATTTGGATCTTAAAGGCATGTTCCAGAGATGAGTTTTCACTTCTACCCAATCTCTGCTCGTGAGTCATCAGCGATGCATGTAGCTCATCCACTGTGAACTTTGTGAGATCATTAGTCTCCTCTATGGTGGTGACAATCACATCAAATCTTGAGGGTAGACTCCTCAAGATTTTTTCCACAATCCTCTTATCTTCAAGAGTCTCTCCATGAGATCTTATTTGTGTGACCATTCCAATCACATGAGTGAAGAATGAGTCAATAGTATCTGACTCTTTTATACAGAGAGTCTCAAAGTCTCCTCAGCAACTGAAGTTTTGTTCTCTTCACTTTTTCCATGCCTTGATAGGCTGTCTTGAGAGTTTCCCATGCTTCTCTGGATCTCTTGGCTGTTGCTATCCTCGGAAACACACTCTCATGTACTACTTGATACAATAAGAAGAGAGCTTTGGAGTCTTTCTTCCTATTGCTCTTCAGCAATTCTTTCTCTGCCTGAGTTAAATCTTCAAACTCTTCTTCATTTGCTGGCTCTTCAAAGCCATCCTCAACAAATTTCCATAGGTCTTGAGAAGTAAATAAAGCTCTCATAGTTATTGACCAGTAGTCATAATTTTTCCCATTAAATAGTGGGAGGTGGATATTTCCCATACCCATACCAGTGCTGGCTCCAGCCATTCTGCGCTCTTAACTATGATTCAAAAACACTTGACTGTGTTTTTAAAATAACTGACTGTTCTGCAATAGTAACACAATATACTGTATAGAGAAATACCTTGAATTATTTTTGGCTAAGTCTTCACACTGCTGGAGAAGCTGCTGCAACAAAGAACTCATTTCCTTCAGCTTCTTTGATCTTCAAAGAGTCTGGACTAGCTCTGATACCATGTTGGAATATTGAAAATTCCAGAACAACAATGGAGAGAGTAATACTCTCCTCTTCTAACACAAAGAAATTAAGAATTTCTTGAAAGGAGATAGAGTTTCAACACTTTGAAAACAAACTTCTATTCTTTCAAAAAAAAACTATTACAAATTCTTCCTCACTAAGAGGGATTACAAAAATATGACTGCTACAAACGCAGTGCATAAAACCAACTCACTGTCTCTAAAACTACGCACTGTTGTGCTCTTCAAAAAAACTTACACTGTTGTTGTGTGTAATAATAAACTTTACAACTACATTTTTAAAACAGGCTCACGGCCCTTTTCTTTTATATGCAACGCATATGAAAACATTACAAGACTACAAAAAAAAACTTTAAAATAAATCTATTTGAAAATGCTCCCGGGATCCACACTTTATAAATGTTTTAATATATATATGAAATATATATATATAACATATATATATATATACGTCGCACGATTTCAAACGAAACAAAACCTTTGTAAATCTTTGAACTTCATCGCATATGTTTTAAAACCTAAAACATAACAAAACTTCAATAAACCCTTTAGCCTGGTGGACCTCGCCGGACTTGAAACAAAAATAAACCATCGTGCATAAACCAAATTCACGTTCCAAAATAGCCTGCTGACGTCGGCCAATTTTGTGACGCGAATTCTCAATAGAATACGCCCTATAAAAATTCGGGTCCGAATTTTGGGCTGACGTACAGATGAAAATTGTGACGCGAAAACTCCATATCAATTCCGCCCTAATCTTTTTCGGGTCTGGTTTCTCCACAGCGCGAACGACCCAAACAAAGATCCGCTCTAATCAATTTATGTCGCATGTCCTCCTCTGGCTTGCCGTGGTGCGGGACCACCAAGCTTTAAACTAAAAATCTCTCCCTCGCTCAAACAAAAACTGAGTACTCTGTCCTTTAAATACAACCCTGTTTTAAGTATAAAAAAAAACTCTGGTGCTCTGTTTCATTTAATGTACAGAGATTGTGCTTAAATTGTGAAAGAATTGTTTTCACTGTACAGACAAGAAGCGCTTAATAACAAAAATCAAGACGAGGTTGACTGCTCATCAGTTTTGGCAAGCGACTCTTTGACAAATCCATTCGAACAGATCTGGAAAGCGGCTACAGTATTGTGGGCAGGTGAAATTAACCTTTCAACAAATGAATGGTCTACTTCTACGATGACACTCTGCTTGGCGTTATCGACAAGGAATGGTATCAAGGACATCTTTTTTTCTAATGTGGTCAAGAATTTGCACATGACTCCATCGATCATTCTATGGAAGGACCACCTGATTTTTACAGTCGCCTTTAGCTCCACGGCTACTGTAACACTCACCCAGTCAATTCCACCTCCGTGCAGAAAGAGAAGTCTGCAAACGCGTCTCTGCTTTTGATGAACGATTCATATTATTTTGGTTGTATTTGACTGATTAAAAATAGAAATATGAGAAATTGAACAGATTGGTAAGGTTTTCATAATCGGCATGAAAATAAATATTAGGAGTTAAAAAAAATAATAATAAATATATTTATTTCAATTAATAATAATAATAATAAATAATTAATTTAATTAAAATTAAGGATTAAACTTTTTTTATATATTGAGAATGGTTGAGAAAATATGACTGTTATGCTCTTTATATGAACTTTCTAATAGGTCCAAAATCTTATATATTTCAGATAAATATTTGACACCATACAGACGTTGTAATCCAGGTATTCATCTGCGCCGCTATAACATTTGACAGCGCATATTTCAGCTTTGTAGATTTTCATAGTCAAAAAGAGATTATAATGGCTGCCAGCTCCGAGAGGTTCTTTGAAAGCAGTGGTCAAATCCAAAAAATCTCAAGAGAGCGCACAGCCGTAGAGGAGGAAGAGGAGGCTGTTGGAATATTTAAAATTCCAGAACAACAATGGAGAATAAAATTCCCCCTCTTCAACACAGAGAAAATATAAAAAAAAATCTTCACTGGAGACAGAGTTTTCACTCTAAAAACTATTTCATTAAACTTCAAAAACTTGGTTACAAAATCTCCTCTGACTGAGGGAATACACAGAAACTTTGACTGCTTCAAAACACAGTTCAACACAAAACTCACACTCTCTAAAATTTCACTCTATCTGTGCATTTACAACTCACTGCTGTGTGTTGGAAAAAATACTCTGTCTCTCAAAAATGAATGCACTGCTGTGCAATTCCAAAATCTGTTACACTGTTGTGTGTAAAAATAAAACTTTCAAATACATACTTCTCACAGGCCTTTTTCAACACTTTTTATGCCTCTGCACTTTTTCAATATATAAAAAAAAACTAAATTAAAATAAAACTTATTTTTAAAAAACTTTAAAATAAAAAAACATAAACTAAAGATTTGGATATGGCCCACGACCTTCCTTTTGAAAATGTGCATATGATATATATGTAAAACATATATATTCATATGTTGACTGTACGCATCAAAGTTTTAAAACATTAAAAATCAAAACTGTAATACAACAAACTTTGATCACATTGAACCGGACGTCAAAACAGAAATTAAACCTTCTTGTATAAAGATTTCGGGTGACAAAAATTCCTGCTGATGTCACCAAAATTGTGACGCGGAATTTTTATTAAATCTGCCTTATAAGTTTTCCCGGGTCCGATTTTGGGCACTCGTACGGAGGGCTGAGTGTGATGCGGAATTTCTATTAAATTCAGCCTAAAATATTCAGGTCCGGGAATTTGACTGCTCAACATTTTTGGCAAGCGGCTCGCGTACAAAAAACCTGCAGATGGAAATGGAAGGCGGCCTCCTGTACATTGAACAGCGGAAAGTAAATTTCAACACTCCCTCTTACTTTCAGCTGTTGGGTTATCAGTCATACCCAGACATTTCCTCAAAAACTCAAAACTCTTCTGCCCCAATGGCTTGGTCAGAATGTCTACAAACTGCTCCTGAGTTTTGCAGTATTCTAAAACAATTTCACCATTGTTTACCAATTCTATGATATAATGAAATTTTGTGTCAATGTGTTTCGTTCTCTTGTGAAACACATAATTCTTGGATAATGCAATAGCTGAGCTATTGTCACAATAAATCACTGTTCCTTTTTCCTGCTCTTGGCACAAACTTCTTAACATCCTCCTCATCCAAATTGCTTGACAAGCTGCTGCTGTAGCTGCCACATATTCTGCCTCTATTGTAGATAATGCTACAATGGGTTGTTTTTTAGAAGCCCATGAAATGGCTCCTGAACCCATGTGAAAAACATAACCGGAAGTGCTCTTCCGATCATCTACACTTCCAGCCCAATCACTGTCAGTGTACCCAACTAAATACAGATTTTAGGAAATAGTATATAAATACCAGAAACCTTTTTGTACCTTTAACATACCTCGGAATTCTCTTGACTGCTGCCAATGTGCATCCTTTGGCTTCTCCATAAATACACGGAAATATTGCTAACTGCCCTTGCATTATATCGAGCCTAGTTGCGATTCGAATACATGAGAGCGTATAAATGCTCTTATACAGCTAGGAACCTTCAAGCTAGCTGCTGTCCTCTTTCTTGAGTTTTAATCCCATCACTGTGGGAGTGATTGCTGTTTTGCTCTCCTGCATATTAAATATTTCCAGCACTTCATTAACATATTTTTCCCATGAGATAAAAATCCCATTTTCATCTTGTTCTACCTCTATTCCTAAGAAGTATTTTAACAAACCCATGTCAGTCATTTTAAATTCTTCTTTCATGACTATTTTAAAATTTTCAATAAGGTATCATAATTACCTGTGAAAATAACATCATCAACATATAAAACTACTATCAACATTTTACCATCCTTTTCTTTGATGTAAATGGCGGGCTTTCCCTCACACTTTTCAAATCCATTTTCCAGTAGATAGGAGTCTATCCTACTGTACCATGCTCTTGGTGCTTGCTTCAACCCATAAAGAGCTTTCTTCAACTTGCACACTTTGTGCTCTTGGCCTTTCTTTTCATAGCCGAGAGGTTCTTCAATGTAAACCTCTTCCATTAACACTCCATTTAGAAATGCTGAATTCACATCCATTTGGTAAACTTTCCACTTGTTTTGTGCTGCTATGGACAACACTGCTCTCACGGTTTCCATTCTAGCAACCGGTACAAAAGTTTCCTCATAATATATCCCATGCTTCTACTTATACCCTTTGACGACAAGTCTTGCCTTGTGTCTCTCTATTTTGCCTTCAGCATTACTCTTGGTCTTGTAGACCCATTTAACTCCAATGACATCTTTAACTTTTGGGAGTTCAACCAAATCCCAAGTCTTGTTTCTTTCTATGGCATTAATCTCCTCATCCATAGCTTCTATCCATTTCTTATCCTTAATAGCTTCTTTGAAATGAACAGGATCATCAACATGACAATATAAAGCAAACAAAGAATTGATACATTCATTTGCTGCCTCTTGTGCATAAATGTCATTCAAATTTCTGAACTTCTTACCTCTTTCACTAGGTGTACTAATGCTTGAAGAAACACTTGAATTTCCTCCTTGTGGTGTGCTTGGAGAAGAACTCTCATTTCTCCTCAAGGGTGTCTCTTTCCGCTCTTGTGTTGGTGCTGCTGTTTGGGGATATATTTCAGCCAATTCATCATCATCTTCATCATGAGATAAATAGTGTTTAATATGCACTGTTTTCTCTATGCTTCCATCCCAAGCTTCCTCCTCAATAAACTGAACATCTCTGCTCACAATAAACTTCTTGGTGGATGGGTTATATAATCTGTAGGCCTTGGATTCCTCACTGTATCCAATGAAAATACATTTCTCCCCCTTGCTGTCCAACTTCTTCCTTAGCTGATCTGGTATGTGTGCATAAGCCACACATCCAAAAACCTTCATGTGTGTGACACTTTGCTTTGTGCCACTCCATGCCTCTTCCGGCACTTTTTTCATCACTGATTTTGTAGGGAACCTATTCAAAATGTATGCTGCACAATGTACAGCTTCAGCCCAGTAATCATTAGGCAAGTGCTTTGCCTTTAACATACTCCTCACCATGTCCATTATGGTTCTATTCTTCCTTTCGGCTACTCCATTTTCCTGCGGAGTATATCTAGTTATAAACTGCTTATGAATTCTATTTTCTCTACAAAAACGTAAAAAATATTTAGAGATATACTCACCTCCTCTATCAGTCCTTAGGACTTTGATGTGCATCCCACTTTGGTTTTCCACAAGTGCTTTGAAATTGCAGAATTTTTCAAACACTTCACTTTTATTTTTCAAAAAATAAACCCAAGTTTTTCTTGTAAAATCATCTATGAATGTTAACATGTAGTGGCTGCTAGCAAGCGATGGAGTTTGCATCGGTCCACAAAAATCTGAGTGGACAATTTCTAAGGGTGCCTTTGCCCTTATGCTTTTCCCGAAAGGAAAACTTTCTCTGTGTTGTTTCCCAAGAATACAACCTTCACAAAGGCTGTCCGGTTTCTCTATAAATGGTAAACCTCTTACCATTCCTTTTCTCTTCAACAAATTAAGACCTCCAAAGTTGAGATGTCCAAATCTCAAGTGCCACAACCAATTTTCATCTTTTGGTTCGCTTTGGATAGCCTCTTGTGCCACTGCTACTTTCTCTTCTTCATTCTTCAAGTCTGCTCTCATTCTGAGAGGGAACATCCTGTTCCTTGTCATCTTCACTTCAGCAATACATTGTTTGCTGGGTGGTTTGTCCATGATGGTACAAACATAATCCTGAAAAAATACATTGTACCCCTTTTGAACAAGTTGTCCAATACTTAAGAGGTTACACTTAATTCCTGGAACATAATAAACATCTGCTATGGATTTCTTTGCACCTTTCCTTGTTAAAACATTTACATTTCCTTTTCCTATAACAGAAACTTTGCTATCAGTTCTTAGTGTGACTTGTGACTTCACACTCTCATCTAGCATAGAAAACATTGCTAAGTTTCCTGTCATATGGTTACTGCAACCGGAGTCTAGAAACCATAAGTCCTCACTTTTTTCTTCAGCGATATTACAAGCTAAAAACAAATTATCTTGGCTGATATTTTCTCTAGTGAAATTTGCACTAGTTCTACTTCCCATATCATGTTGCTTCTTTCTACATTCATTAGCATAATGACCATATTTTTTACAATAGTGACATTGGACATTGGAATTATCATACCTCTGTCCTTGAGCATTCTTCTGACCACTTTGCTGGCTGTTTCCTTGGCCTTGATGCTGATTTGGATTGCTGTCTCTTCCTTGAGCATTTGCTGGACTGTTCCTTCCACCTCTGTTTTGGCTTCTGCCTCTTTCTCTTTTGTTTCCTCTGCCTTGCCCTCTTCCTCTTCCGAAAGACATCTGGGTCTTAAAGGCATGTTCTAGAGATGAGTTTTCACTCCTACCCAATCTCTGCTCATGAGTCATCAGTGATGCATGTAGCTCATCCATTGTGAACTTTGTGAGATCCTCAGTCTCCTCTATGGTGGTGACAATCACATCGAATCTTGAGGGTAGACTCCTCAAGAGTTTTTCCACAATCCTCTTATCCTCAAGAGTCTCTCCATGAGATCTTATTTGTGTGACCATTCCAATCACATGAGTGAAGAATGAGTCAATAGTATCTGACTCTTTCATGCAGAGAGTTTCAAAGTCTTTCCTCAGCAACTGAATTTTTGCTGTCTTCACTCTTTCCATGCCTTGATAGGCTGTCTTGAGAGTTTCCCATGCTTCTCTGGATCTCTTGGCTGCTGCAATCCTTGGAAACACACTCTCATGCACTGCTTGATACAATAAGAAGAGAGCCTTGGAGTCTTTCTTCTTATTGCTCTTCAATGACTCCCTTTCTTCCTGAGTTAAAGCATAAAAATCTTTATCATTTGCTGGCTCTTCAAAGCCATCTTCAATAAATTCCCATAAGTCTTGGGAGACAAATAAAGCATTCATAGTTATTGACCAGTAGTCATAATTTTTCCCATTAAATTGTGGGAGATGGATATTTCCCATACCCATACCAGTGTTGGCTCCAGCCATTCTGCACTCTTAACTATGATTTAAAAACACTTGATTGTGTATGTAAATAACTTGACTGTTCTGCAACAGTAACACAACAACTGTATAGAGAAATACCTTGAAGTCTTTTTGGCTGAGTCTTCACTCTGCTGGAGAAGCTGCTACAACAAAGAACTCCTTTCCTTTAGCTTCTTTGATCTTCAAAGAGCCTGGACTAGCTCTGATACCATGTTGGAATATTTAAAATTCCAGAACAACAATGGAGAATAAAATTCCCCCTCTTCAACACAGAGAAAATATAAAAAAAAATCTTCACTGGAGACAGAGTTTTCACTCTAAAAACTATTTCATTAAACTTCAAAAACTTGGTTACAAAATCTCCTCTGACTGAGGAAATACACAGAAACTTTGACTGCTTCAAAACACAGTTCAACACAAAACTCACACTCTCTAAAATTTCACTTTATCTATGCATTTACAATTCACTGCTGTGTGTTGGAAAAAAATACTCTGTCTCTCAAAAATGAATGCACTGCTGTGCAATTGCAAAATCTGTTACACTACTATGTGTAAACATAAAAATTTCAAATACATACTTCTCACAGGCCTTTTTCAACACTTTTTATGCCTCTGCACTTTTTCAATATATAAAAAAAAACTAAATTAAAATAAAACTTATTTTTAAAAAACTTTAAAATAAAAAAAACATAAACTAAAGATTTGGATATGGCCCACGGCCTTCCTTTTGAAAATGTGCATATGATATATATGTAAAACATATATATTCATACGTTGACTGTACGCATCAATGTTTTTAAAACATTAAAAATCAAAACTGTAATAAAACAAACTTTGATCGCATTGAACCGGACGTCAAAACAAGCATTGTCGTTCGTTCCATTGTCGTTCATTTCATTGGAGCGCGGGTTGCAGAGTACCATTGTGCAAGCTTTCAGAGTATTTGGAGCGCGGGTTACACAGTGCAAGCGATTATTACAGGTTTGAAATTGCCACCATCGATTCCTTACGTTACCATGTACTTTGCAATTAGCAATATCGTTATGCCAAAATGGTTCCTCTAGCTTCAACGTATTTGTAACTTTCTGAAAACTTTTTAAAGTTGCGTTTGTCTAGGGTTACTCTAACTAGCCTTCTGGTCAAATTTCATGTGAATTTCAGAATTATTAAGTTGAAACCCTAATACAATGCTCCTTTTCTTTTGGTGTAATTTACCTTTGGAGTCGTTTCATTAACTGGGTACTTAATTTTGTCCAGTGATACATTTGATTTAGTAGTAGTACAGTTCTCAAAAAATAAATTTCAAAACTGTATATGGATGTAGATGAATAATAAAACTGATCATTAAAGCATTTTTAATAAAACATTGTTTTTAAACTCCTGAATGCAGTTAGATCAACAGTAGATAGATTCATTAAAATAACTATATACGGGACAGAAATTGATATAAAAGACAAATCGATTCGGTGTCTCTATCCCAGCAAAACCTTTGTTCGCATCTAGGCCCAGTTCGAAAGTTTAAGGGAATAAATTAAAACTTTAGAAAATGGTTTCTGTATGATTTTTTTTTTATGTATGGTTTCTGGCAAATCCAATTAATATTCTTATAATAATAAGCTACATAATTGATTTATATAATTTTTTAAACAACCCAAATTTATAATATTCTTATTATTATTATCCATATTCCATGTATGGCCTACGTGGATGTCGTCAGCCACTATCTCCACATCATATCGGATCGGCTGGTTAGGTTTTACACCAAAACGAAACACATGCACACCTCGGTGATGCGGTTGTTAATAGTAATTAACATTTTATGTAATACATTTATATATTTGCTCAATAGAGATCCAAAACTTACAATTGATTAACTGCAAATCCAATTAATTTTCTTATAGTAATAAGCTACATAATTGATTTATATAATTTTGTAAACAACCCAAATTTATAATATTCTTATTATTATTATCCATATTCCATGTATGGCCTACGTGGATGTCGTCAGCCACTGTCTCCACATCATATCGGATCGGCTGGTTAGGTTTTACACCAAAACGAAACACATGCACACCTCGATGATGCAGTTGTTAATAGTAATTAGGTTTAGGATAGCTTAAAGCTCCAGATTATGCGACATTATAATATCCTGCTCTTGTTTAGATTTATTCCCATCTAATTCTAATTCTTACATAAACGTATGTGTATGTATTCACCAAAATACATATTAATTCTTATATTAATTTGATTATGGTGGAACTCCTCTATTCGTTCTGAAACCTTTTAATTAGGGTTTTGTGCACTTGCACTTCACGTTCATTACGAAGTATAACCATTTATTTATAGGAATTTTTATAGTCATTTTCTTTTAATTCGTGGGGAGAATACAATTATATGAATTCTTTATATGTTTCATATGCAGGTGTTCAAGGTAACTGATTTATTTAAGATATAGACCATTCCTCAGCTACAATCTTTGCCAATGTATTTTTGCAATGGTTCCTCTCGCTTCAACGTATTTGTAACTTTTTGAAAACTTTTTAAAGCTGCGTTTGTCTAGGGTTACTCTAACTAGCCTTCTGGTCAAATTTCATGTGAATTTCAGAATTATTAAGTTGAAACCCTAATACAATGCTCCTTTTCTTTTGGTGTAATTTACCTTTGGAGTCGTTTCATTAACTGGGTACTTAATTTCATCCAGTGATACATTTGATTTAGTAGTAGTACAGTTCTCAAAAAATAAATTTCAACCTCGTACCAAGGATTTTTAGTGGTTCATTCCTCTATATAATTTAAATCCTACCCTACAGGGTTCTAGAATTGTTATAGGAGTTATTTCGGGTTTTCCTATTTTGGCATACAATATTTTGTTTGTAATTATCTTTCAAATATTATTGTTATTCAAAATTATGCATGTAGAATAATAACCCTCTCGGAGTAAATTATTATCTGGAAACTCTCACAATTTATTTTTCTCTCTCGATGTTGCCATCAGGTTTCACAAAATAATCATAAAGACTACCTAGGTTATTGGTCTAATGGAGAATAAACATTGTTAAATTATATTAAGCCTATGAACATAAAATCTGACCTACAGGATTAGTTCATTTGTCTTTTGTTTATAATTTTTTTCCTAAAATAATCTTTAGGGTTTTCACTCCTAAAGGTTTTTTCTTCCAAATATATTTTTATGATGTTTACTTCCACCAAATTATTTATATAGGGTTATTTATATAG